>CALUEK010000403.1:0-34518 GCA_944039245.1 Nebria salina | reverse complement strand
CTAAATAACTAAATAACTAAATAACTAAATAACTAAATAACTAAATAACTAAATAACTAAATAACTAAATAACTAAATAACTAAATAACTAAATAACTAAATAACTAAATAACTAAATAACTAAATAACTAAATAACTAAATAACTAAATAACTAAATAACTAAATAACTAAATAACTAAATAACTAAATAACTAAATAACTAAATAACTAAATAACTAAATAACTAAATAACTAAATAACTAAATAACTAAATAACTAAATAACTAAATAACTAAATAACTAAATAACTAAATAACTAAATAACTAAATAACTAAATAACTAAATAACTAAATAACTAAATAACTAAATAACTAAATAACTAAATAACTAAATAACTAAATAACTAAATAACTAAATAACTAAATAACTAAATAACTAAATAACTAAATAACTAAATAACTAAATAACTAAATAACTAAATAACTAAATAACTAAATAACTAAATAACTAAATAACTAAATAACTAAATAACTAAATAACTAAATAACTAAATAACTAAATAACTAAATAACTAAATAACTAAATAACTAAATAACTAAATAACTAAATAACTAAATAACTAAATAACTAAATAACTAAATAACTAAATAACTAAATAACTAAATAACTAAATAACTAAATAACTAAATAACTAAATAACTAAATAACTAAATAACTAAATAACTAAATAACTAAATAACTAAATAACTAAATAACTAAATAGCTAAATAACTAAATAACTAAATAACTAAATAACTAAATAACTAAATAACTAAATAACTAAATAACTAAATAACTAAATAACTAAATAACTAAATAACTAAATAACTAAATAACTAAATAACTAAATAACTAAATAACTAAATAACAAATAACTAAATAACTAAATAACTAAATAAGCTAAATAACTAAATAACTAAATAACTAAATAACTAAATAACTAAATAACTAAATAACTAAATAACTAAATAACTAAATAACTAAATAACTAAATAACTAAATAACTAAATAACTAAATAACTAAATAACTAAATAACTAAATAACTAAATAACTAAATAACTAAATAACTAAATAACTAAATAACTAAATAACTAAATAACTAAATAACTAAATAACTAAATAACTAAATAACTAAATAACTAAATAACTAAATAACTAAATAACTAAATAACTAAATAACTAAATAACTAAATAACTAAATAACTAAATAACTAAATAACTAAATAACTAAATAACTAAATAACTAAATAACTAAATAACTAAATAACTAAATAACTAAATAACTAAATAACTAAATAACTAAATAACTAAATAACTAAATAACTAAATAACTAAATAACTAAATAACTAAATAACTAAAACAAATAACTAACTAAATAACTAAATAACTAATAACTAAATAACTAAATAACTAAATAACTAAATAACTAAATAACTAAATAACTAAATAACTAAATAACTAAATAACTAAATAACTAAATAACTAAATAACTAAATAACTAAATAACTAAATAACTAAATAACTAAATAACTAAATAACTAAATAACTAAATAACTAAATAACTAAATAACTAAATAACTAAATAACTAAATAACTAAATAACTAAATAACTAAATAACTAAATAACTAAATAACTAATAACTAATAACTAAATAACTAAATAACTAAATAACTAAATAACTAAATAACTAAATAACTAAATAACTAAATAACTAAATAACTAAATAACTAAAGAACTAAATAACTAAATAACTAAATAACTAAATAACTAAATACTAAATAACTAAATAACTAAATAACTAAATAACTAAATAACTAAATAACTAAATAACTAAATAACTAAATAACTAAATAACTAAATAACTATAATACTAAATAACTAAATAACTAAATAACTAAATAACTAAATAACTAAATAACTAAATAACTAAATAACTAAATAACTAAATAACTAAATAACTAAATAACTAAATAACTAAATAACTAAATAACTAAATAACTAAATAACGAAATAACTAAATAACTAAATAACTAATAACTAAATAACTAAATAACTAAATAACTAAATAACTAAATAACTAAATAACTAAATAACTAAATAACTAATAACTAAATAACTAAATAACTAAATAACTAAATAACTAAATAACTAAATAACTAAATAACTAAATAACTAAATAACTAAATAACTAAATAACTAAATAACTAAATAACTAATAACTAAATAACTAAATAACTAAATAACTAAATAACTAAATAACTAATAACTAAATAACTAAATAACTAAATAACTAAATAACTAAATAACTAAACTAACTAAAATAACTAATAACTAAATAACTAAATAACTAAATAACTAAATTAACTAAATAACTAAATAACTAAATAACTAAATACTAAATAACTAAATAACTAAATAACTAACTAACTAAATAACTAAATAACTAAATAACTAAATAACTAAATAACTAATAACTAAATAACTAAATAACTAAATAACTAAATAACTAAATAACTAAATAACTAAATAACTAAATAACTAAATAACAAATAACTAAATAACTAAATAACTAAATAACTAAATAACTAAATAACTAAATAACTAAATAACTAAATAACTAAATAACTAAATAACTAAATAAACTAAATAACTAAATAACTAAATAACTAAATAACTAAATAACTAAATAACTAAATAACTAAATAACTAAATAACTAATAACTAAATAACTAAATAACTAAATAACTAAATAACTAAATAACTAAATAACTAAATAACTAAATAACTAATAACTAAATAACTAAATAACTAAATAACTAAATAACTACATAACTAAATAACTAAATAACTAAATACTAAATAACTAAATAACTAAAACTAAATAACTAATAACTAAATAACTAAATAACTAAATAACTAAATAACTAAATAACTAAATAACTAAATAACTAAATAACTAAATAACTAAATAACTAAATAACTAAATAACTAAATAACTAAATAACTAAATAACTAAATAACTAAATAACTAAATAACTAAATAACTAAATAACTAAATAACTAAATAACTAAATAACTAAATAACTAAATAACTAAATAACTAAATAACTAAATAACTAATAACTAAATAACTAAATAACTAAATAACTAAACTAACTAAACTAAATAACTAAATAACTAAATAACTAAATAACTAATAACTAAATAACTAAATAACTAAATAACTAAATAACTAAATAACTAAATAACTAAATAACTAAATAACTAAATAACTAAATAACTAAATAACTAAATAACTAAATAACTAAATAACTAAATAACTAAATAACTAAATAACTAAATAACTAAATAACTAAATAACTAAATAACTAAATAACTAAATAACTAAATAACTAAATAACTAAATAACTAAATAACTAAATAACTAAATAACTAAATAACTAAATAACTAAATAACTAAATAACTAAATAACTAAATAACTAAATAACTAAATAACTAAATAACTAAATAACTAAATAACTAAATAACTAAATAACTAAATAACTAAATAACTAAATAACTAAATAACTAAATAACTAAATAACTAAATAACTAAATAACTAAATAACTAAATAACTAAATAACTAAATAACTAAATAACTAAATAACTAATACTAAATAACTAAATAACTAAATAACTAAATAACTAAATAACTATAATAACTAAATAACTAAATAACTAAATAACTAAATAACTAAATAACTAAATAACTAAATAACTAAATAACTAAATAACTAAATAACTAAATAACTAAATAACTAAATAACTAAATAACTAAATAACTAAATAACTAAATAACTAAATAACTAAATAACTAAATAACTAAATAACTAAATAACTAAATAACTAAATAACTAAATAACTAAATAACTAAATAACTAAATAACTAAATAACTAAATAACTAAATAACTAAATAACTAAATAACTAAATAACTAAATAACTAAATAACTAAATAACTAAATAACTAAATAACTAAATAACTAAATAACTAAATAACTAAATAACTAAATAACTAAATAACTAAATAACTAAATAACTAAATAACTAAATAACTAAATAACTAAATAACTAAATAACTAAATAACTAAATAACTAAATAACTAAATAACTAAATAACTAAATAACTAAATAACTAAATAACTAAATAACTAAATAACTAAAGAACTAAATAACTAAATAACTAAATAACTAACTAAATAACTAAATAACTAAATAACTAAATAACTAAATAACTAAATAACTAAATAACTAAATAACTAAATAACTAAATAACTAAATAACTAAATAACTAAATAACTAAATAACTAAATAACTAAATAACTAAATAACTAAATAACTAAATAACTAAATAACTAAATAACTAAATAACTAAATAACTAAATAACTAAATAACTAAATAACTAAATAACTAAATAACTAAATAACTAAATAACTAAATAACTAAATAACTAAATAACTAAATAACTAAATAACTAAATAACTAAATAACTAAATAACTAAATAACTAAATAACTAAATAACTAAATAACTAAATAACTAAATAACTAAATAACTAAATAACTAAATAACTAAATAACTAAATAACTAAATAACTAAATAACTAAATAACTAAATAACTAAATAACTAAATAACTAAATAACTAAATAACTAAATAACTAAATAACTAAATAACTAAATAACTAAATAACTAAATAACTAAATAACTAAATAACTAAATAACTAAATAACTAAATAACTAAATAACTAAATAACTAAATAACTAAATAACTAAATAACTAAATAACTAAATAACTAAATAACTAAATAACTAAATAACTAAATAACTAAATAACTAAATAACTAAATAACTAAATAACTAAATAACTAAATAACTAAATAACTAAATAACTAAATAACTAAATAACTAAATAACTAAATAACTAAATAACTAAATAACTAAATAACTAAATAACTAAATAACTAAATAACTAAATAACTAAATAACTAAATAACTAAATAACTAAATAACTAAATAACTAAATAACTAAATAACTAAATAACTAAATAACTAAATAACTAAATAACTAAATAACTAAATAACTAAATAACTAAATAACTAAATAACTAAATAACTAAATAACTAAATAACTAAATAACTAAATAACTAAATAACTAAATAACTAAATAACTAAATAACTAAATAACTAAATAACTAAATAACTAAATAACTAAATAACTAAATAACTAAATAACTAAATAACTAAATAACTAAATAACTAAATAACTAAATAACTAAATAACTAAATAACTAAATAACTAAATAACTAAATAACTAAATAACTAAATAACTAAATAACTAAATAACTAAATAACTAAATAACTAAATAACTAAATAACTAAATAACTAAATAACTAAATAACTAAATAACTAAATAACTAAATAACTAAATAACTAAATAACTAAATAACTAAATAACTAAATAACTAAATAACTAAATAACTAAATAACTAAATAACTAAATAACTAAATAACTAAATAACTAAATAACTAAATAACTAAATAACTAAATAACTAAATAACTAAATAACTAAATAACTAAATAACTAAATAACTAAATAACTAAATAACTAAATAACTAAATAACTAAATAACTAAATAACTAAATAACTAAATAACTAAATAACTAAATAACTAAATAACTAAATAACTAAATAACTAAATAACTAAATAACTAAATAACTAAATAACTAAATAACTAAATAACTAAATAACTAAATAACTAAATAACTAAATAACTAAATAACTAAATAACTAAATAACTAAATAACTAAATAACTAAATAACTAAATAACTAAATAACTAAATAACTAAATAACTAAATAACTAAATAACTAAATAACTAAATAACTAAATAACTAAATAACTAAATAACTAAATAACTAAATAACTAAATAACTAAATAACTAAATAACTAAATAACTAAATAACTAAATAACTAAATAACTAAATAACTAAATAACTAAATAACTAAATAACTAAATAACTAAATAACTAAATAACTAAATAACTAAATAACTAAATAACTAAATAACTAAATAACTAAATAACTAAATAACTAAATAACTAAATAACTAAATAACTAAATAACTAAATAACTAAATAACTAAATAACTAAATAACTAAATAACTAAATAACTAAATAACTAAATAACTAAATAACTAAATAACTAAATAACTAAATAACTAAATAACTAAATAACTAAATAACTAAATAACTAAATAACTAAATAACTAAATAACTAAATAACTAAATAACTAAATAACTAAATAACTAAATAACTAAATAACTAAATAACTAAATAACTAAATAACTAAATAACTAAATAACTAAATAACTAAATAACTAAATAACTAAATAACTAAATAACTAAATAACTAAATAACTAAATAACTAAATAACTAAATAACTAAATAACTAAATAACTAAATAACTAAATAACTAAATAACTAAATAACTAAATAACTAAATAACTAAATAACTAAATAACTAAATAACTAAATAACTAAATAACTAAATAACTAAATAACTAAATAACTAAATAACTAAATAACTAAATAACTAAATAACTAAATAACTAAATAACTAAATAACTAAATAACTAAATAACTAAATAACTAAATAACTAAATAACTAAATAACTAAATAACTAAATAACTAAATAACTAAATAACTAAATAACTAAATAACTAAATAACTAAATAACTAAATAACTAAATAACTAAATAACTAAATAACTAAATAACTAAATAACTAAATAACTAAATAACTAAATAACTAAATAACTAAATAACTAAATAACTAAATAACTAAATAACTAAATAACTAAATAACTAAATAACTAAATAACTAAATAACTAAATAACTAAATAACTAAATAACTAAATAACTAAATAACTAAATAACTAAATAACTAAATAACTAAATAACTAAATAACTAAATAACTAAATAACTAAATAACTAAATAACTAAATAACTAAATAACTAAATAACTAAATAACTAAATAACTAAATAACTAAATAACTAAATAACTAAATAACTAAATAACTAAATAACTAAATAACTAAATAACTAAATAACTAAATAACTAAATAACTAAATAACTAAATAACTAAATAACTAAATAACTAAATAACTAAATAACTAAATAACTAAATAACTAAATAACTAAATAACTAAATAACTAAATAACTAAATAACTAAATAACTAAATAACTAAATAACTAAATAACTAAATAACTAAATAACTAAATAACTAAATAACTAAATAACTAAATAACTAAATAACTAAATAACTAAATAACTAAATAACTAAATAACTAAATAACTAAATAACTAAATAACTAAATAACTAAATAACTAAATAACTAAATAACTAAATAACTAAATAACTAAATAACTAAATAACTAAATAACTAAATAACTAAATAACTAAATAACTAAATAACTAAATAACTAAATAACTAAATAACTAAATAACTAAATAACTAAATAACTAAATAACTAAATAACTAAATAACTAAATAACTAAATAACTAAATAACTAAATAACTAAATAACTAAATAACTAAATAACTAAATAACTAAATAACTAAATAACTAAATAACTAAATAACTAAATAACTAAATAACTAAATAACTAAATAACTAAATAACTAAATAACTAAATAACTAAATAACTAAATAACTAAATAACTAAATAACTAAATAACTAAATAACTAAATAACTAAATAACTAAATAACTAAATAACTAAATAACTAAATAACTAAATAACTAAATAACTAAATAACTAAATAACTAAATAACTAAATAACTAAATAACTAAATAACTAAATAACTAAATAACTAAATAACTAAATAACTAAATAACTAAATAACTAAATAACTAAATAACTAAATAACTAAATAACTAAATAACTAAATAACTAAATAACTAAATAACTAAATAACTAAATAACTAAATAACTAAATAACTAAATAACTAAATAACTAAATAACTAAATAACTAAATAACTAAATAACTAAATAACTAAATAACTAAATAACTAAATAACTAAATAACTAAATAACTAAATAACTAAATAACTAAATAACTAAATAACTAAATAACTAAATAACTAAATAACTAAATAACTAAATAACTAAATAACTAAATAACTAAATAACTAAATAACTAAATAACTAAATAACTAAATAACTAAATAACTAAATAACTAAATAACTAAATAACTAAATAACTAAATAACTAAATAACTAAATAACTAAATAACTAAATAACTAAATAACTAAATAACTAAATAACTAAATAACTAAATAACTAAATAACTAAATAACTAAATAACTAAATAACTAAATAACTAAATAACTAAATAACTAAATAACTAAATAACTAAATAACTAAATAACTAAATAACTAAATAACTAAATAACTAAATAACTAAATAACTAAATAACTAAATAACTAAATAACTAAATAACTAAATAACTAAATAACTAAATAACTAAATAACTAAATAACTAAATAACTAAATAACTAAATAACTAAATAACTAAATAACTAAATAACTAAATAACTAAATAACTAAATAACTAAATAACTAAATAACTAAATAACTAAATAACTAAATAACTAAATAACTAAATAACTAAATAACTAAATAACTAAATAACTAAATAACTAAATAACTAAATAACTAAATAACTAAATAACTAAATAACTAAATAACTAAATAACTAAATAACTAAATAACTAAATAACTAAATAACTAAATAACTAAATAACTAAATAACTAAATAACTAAATAACTAAATAACTAAATAACTAAATAACTAAATAACTAAACTAAATAACTAAATAACTAAATAACTAAATAATAACTAAATAAAAATAACTAAATAACTAAATAACTAAATAACTAAATAACTAAATAACTAAATAACTAAATAACTAAATAACTAAATAACTAAATAACTAAATAACTAAATAACTAAATAACTAAATAACTAAATAACTAAATAACTAAATAACTAAATAACTAAATAACTAAATAACTAAATAACTAAATAACTAAATAACTAAATAACTAAATAACTAAATAACTAAATAACTAAATAACTAAATAACTAAATAACTAAATAACTAAATAACTAAATAACTAATAACTAAATAACTAAATAACTAAATAACTAAATAACTAAATAACTAAATAACTAAATAACTAAATAACTAAATAACTAAATAACTAAATAACTAAATAACTAAATAACTAAATAACTAAATAACTAAATAACTAAATAACTAAATAACTAAATAACTAAATAACTAAATAACTAAATAACTAAATAACTAAATAACTAAATACTAATACTAAATAACTAAATAACTAAATAACTAAATAACTAAATAACTAAATAACTAAATAACTAAATAACTAAATAACTAAATAACTAAATAACTAATAACTAAATAACTAAATAACTAAATAACTAAATAACTAAATAACTAAATAACTAAATAACTAAATAACTAAATAACTAAATAACTAAATAACTAAATAACTAAATAACTAAATAACTAAATAACTAAATAACTAAATAACTAAATAACTAAATAACTAAATAACTAAATAACTAAATAACTAAATAACTAAATAACTAATAACTAAATAACTAAATAACTAAATAACTAAATAACTAAATAACTAAATAACTAAATAACTAAATAACTAAATAACTAAATAACTAAATAACTAAATAACTAAATAACTAAATAACTAAATAACTAAATAACTAAATAACTAAATAACTAAATAACTAAATAACTAAATAACTAAATAACTAAATAACTAAATAACTAAATAACTAAATAACTAAATAACTAAATAACTAAATAACTAAATAACTAAATAACTAAATAACTAAATAACTAAATAACTAAATAACTAAATAACTAAATAACTAAATAACTAAATAACTAAATAACTAAATAACTAAATAACTAAATAACTAAATAACTAAATAACTAATAACTAATAACTAAATAACTAAATAACTAAATAACTAAATAACTAAATAACTAAATAACTAAATAACTAAATAACTAAATAACTAAATAACTAAATAACTAAATAACTAAATAACTAAATAACTAAATAACTAAATAACTAAATAACTAAATAACTAAATAACTAAATAACTAAATAACTAAATAACTAAATAACTAAATAACTAAATAACTAAATAACTAAATAACTAAATAACTAAATAACTAAATAACTAAATAACTAAATAACTAAATAACTAAATAACTAAATAACTAAATAACTAAATAACTAAATAACTAAATAACTAAATAACTAAATAACTAAATAACTAAATAACTAAATAACTAAATAACTAAATAACTAAATAACTAAATAACTAAATAACTAAATAACTAAATAACTAAATAACTAAATAACTAAATAACTAAATAACTAAATAACTAAATAACTAAATAACTAATAACTAAATAACTAAATAACTAAATAACTAAATAACTAAATAACTAAATAACTAAATAACTAAATAACTAAATAACTAAATAACTAAATAACTAAATAACTAAATAACTAAATAACTAAATAACTAAATAACTAAATAACTAAATAACTAAATAACTAAATAACTAAATAACTAAATAACTAAATAACTAAATAACTAAATAACTAAATAACTAAATAACTAAATAACTAAATAACTAAATAACTAAATAACTAAAGAACTAAATAACTAAATAACTAAATAACTAAATAACTAAATAACTAAATAACTAAATAACTAAATAACTAAATAACTAAATAACTAAATAACTAATAAATAACTAAATAACTAAATAACTAAATAACTAAATAACTAAATAACTAAATAACTAAATAACTAAATAACTAAAACTAAATAACTAAATAACTAAATAACTAAATAACTAAATAACTAAATAACTAAATAACTAAATAACTAAATAACTAAATAACTAAATAACTAAATAACTAAATAACTAAATAACTAAATAACTAAATAACTAAATAACTAAATAACTAATACTAATAACTAAATAACTAAATAACTAAATAACTAAATAACTAAATAACTAAACAACTAAATAACTAAATAACTAAATAACTAAATAACTAAATAACTAAATAACTAAATAACTAAATAACTAAATAACTAAATAACTAAATAACTAAATAACTAAATAACTAAATAACTAAATAACTAAATAACTAAATAACTAAATACTCATACTAAATAACTAAATAACTAAATAACTAAATAACTAAATAACTAAATAACTAAATAACTAATAACTAAATAACTAAATAACTAAATAACTAAATAACTAAATAACTAAATAACTAAATAACTAAATAACTAAATAACTAATAACTAAATAACTAAATAACTAAATAACTAAATAACTAAATAACTAAATAACTAAATAACTAATAACTAAATAACTAAATAACTAAATAACTAAATAACTAAATACTAAATAACTAAATAACTAAATAACTAAATAACTAAATAACTAAATAACTAAATAACTAAATAACTAAATAACTAAATAACTAAATAACTAAATAACTAAATAACTAAAACTAACTAAATAACTAAATAACTAAATAACTAAATAACTAAATAACTAAATAACTAAATAACTAAATAACTAAATAACTAAATAACTAAATAACTAAATAACTAAATAACTAAATAACTAAATAACTAAATAACTAAATAACTAAATAACTAAATAACTAAATAACTAAATAACTAAATAACTAAATAACTAAATAACTAAATAACTAAATAACTAAATAACTAAATAACTAAATAACAAATAACTAAATAACTAAATAACTAAATAACTAAATAACTAAATAACTAAATAACTAAATAACTAAATAACTAAATAACTAAATAACTAAATAACTAAATAACTAAATAACTAAATAACTAAATAACTAAATAACTAAATAACTAAATAACTAACTAATAACTAAATAACTAAATAACTAATAACTAAATAACTAAATAACTAAATAACTAAATAACTAAATAACTAAATAACTAAATAACTAAATAACTAAATAACTAAATAACTAAATAACTAAATAACTAAATATAACTAAATAACTAAATAACTAAATAACTAAATAACTAAAATAACTAAATAACTAAATAACTAAATAACTAAATAACTAAATAACTAAATAACTAAATAACTAAATAACTAAATAACTAAATAACTAAATAACTAAATAACTAAATAACTAAATAACTAAATAACTAAATAACTAAATAACTAACTAAATACTAAATACTAATAACTAAATAACTAAATAACTAAATAACTAAATACTAAAACTAAATAACTAAATAACTAATAACTAAATAACTAAATAACTAAATAACTAAATAACTAAATAACTAAATAACTAAATAACTAAATAACTAAATAACTAAATAACTAAATAACTAAATAACTAAATAACTAAATAACTAAATAACTAAATAACTAAATAACTAAATAACTAAATAACTAAATAACTAAATAACTAAATAACTAAATAACTAAATAACTAATAACTAAATAACTAATAACTAAATAACTAAATAACTAAATAACTAAATAACTAAATAACTAAATAACTAAATAACTAAATAACTAAATAACTAAATAACTAAATAACTAAATAACTAAATAACTAAATAACTAAATAACTAAATAACTAAATAACTAAATAACTAATAACTAATAACTAAATAACTAAATAACTAAATAACTAAATAACTAAATAACTAAATAACTAAATAACTAAATAACTAAATAACTAAATAACTAAATAACTAAATAACTAAATAACTAAATAACTAAATAACTAAATAACTAAATAACTAAATAACTAAATAACTAAATAACTAAATAACTAATAACTAATAACTAAATAACTAAATAACTAAATAACTAAATAACTAAATAACTAAATAACTAAATAACTAAATAACTAATAACTAAATAACTAATAAATAACTAAATAACTAAATAACTAAATAACTAAATAACTAAATAACTAAATAACTAAATAACTAAATAACTAAATAACTAAATAACTAATAACTAAATAACTAAATAACTAAATAACTAAATAACTAAATAACTAAATAACTAAATAACTAAATAACTAAATAACTAAATAACTAAATAACTAAATAACTAAATAACTAAATAACTAAATAACTAAATAACTAAATAACTAAATAACTAAATAACTAAATAACTAAATAACTAAATAACTAAATAACTAAATAACTAAATAACTAAATAACTAAATAACTAAATAACTAAATAACTAATAACTAAATACTAAATAACTAAATAACTAAATAACTAAATAACAAATAACTAAATAACTAAATAACTAAATAACTAAATAACTAAATAACTAAATAACTAAATAACTAATAACTAAATAACTAAATAACTAAATAACTAAATAACTAAAACTAAATACTAAATAACTAAATAACTAATAACTAAATAACTAAATAACTAAATAACTAAATAACTAAATAACTAAATAACTAAATAACTAAATAACTAAATAACTAAATAACTAAATAACTAAATAACTAAATAACTAATAACTAAATAACTAAATACTAAATAACTAAATAACTAAATAACTAAATAACTAAATAACTAAATAACTAAATAACTAAATAACTAAATAACTAAATAACTAAATAACTAAATACTAAATAACTAAATAACTAAATAACTAAATAACTAAATAACAAATATAACTAAATAACTAAATAACTAAATAACTAAATAACTAAATAACTAAATAACTGAAATAACTAAATAACTAAATAACTAAATAACTAAATAACTAAATAACTAAATAACTAAATAACTAAATAACTAAATAACTAAATAACTAAATAACTAAATAACTAAATAACTAAATAACTAAATAACTAAATACTAAATAACTAAATAACTAAATAACTAAATAACTAAATAACTAAATAACTAAATAACTAAATAACTAAATAACTAAATAACTAAATAACTAAATAACTAAATAACTAAATAACTAAAATAACTAATAACTAAATAACTAAATAACTAAATAACTAAATAACTAAATAACTAAATAACTAAATAACTAAATAACTAAATAACTAAATAACTAAATAACTAAATAACTAAATAACTAAATAACTAAATAACTAAATAACTAAATAACTAAATAACTAAATAACTAAATAACTAAATAACTAAATAACTAAATAACTAAATAACTAAATAACTAAATACTAAATAACTAAATAACTAATAACTAAATAACTAAATAACTAAATAACTAAATAACTAAATAACTAAATAACTAAATAACTAAATAACTAAATAACTAAATAACTAAATACTAAATAACTAAATAACTAAATAACTAAATACTAAATAACTAAATAACTAAATAACTAAATAACTAAATAACTAAATAACTAAATAACTAAATAACTAAATAACTAAATAACTAAATAACTAAATAACTAAATAACTAAATAACTAAATAACTAAATAACTAAATAACTAAATAACTAAATAACTAAATAACTAAATAACTAAATACTAAATAACTAAATAACTAAATAACTAAATAACTAAATAACTAAATAACTAAATAACTAAATAACTAAATAACTAAATAACTAAATAACTAAATAACTAAATAACTAAATAACTAAATAACTAAATAACTAAATAACTAAATAACTAAATAACTAAATAACTAAATAACTAAATAACTAAATAACTAAATAACTAAATAACTAAATACTACTAAATAACTAAATAACTAAATAACTAAATAACTAAATAACTAAATAACTAAATAACTAAATAACTAAATAACTAAATAACTAAATAACTAAATAACTAAATACTAAATAACTAAATAACTAAATAACTAAATAACTAAATAACTAAATAACTAAATAACTAAATAACTAAATAACTAAATAACTAAATAACTAAATAACTAAATAACTAAATAACTAAATAACTAAATAACTAAATAACTAAATAACTAAATAACTAAATAACTAATAACTAAATAACTAAATAACTAAATACTAACTAAATAACTAATAACTAAATAACTAAATAACTAAATAACTAAATAACTAAATAACTAAATAACATAACTAATAACTAAATAACTAAATAACTAAATAACTAAATAACTAAATAACTAACTAAATAACTAAATAACTAAATAACTAAATACTAATAACTAAATAACTAAATAACTAAATAACTAAATAACTAAATAACTAAATAACTAAAATAACTAAATAACTAATAACTAAATAACTAAATAACTAAATAACTAATAACTAAATAACTAAATAACTAAATAACTAAATAACTAAATAACTAAATAACTAAATAACTAAATAACTAAATAACTAAATAACTAAATAACTAAATAACTAAATAACATAACTAACTAAACTAACTAAATAACTAAATAACTAAATAACTAAATAACTAAATAACTAAATACACAACTAAATAACTAAATAACTAAATAACTAAATAACTAAATAACTAAATAACTAAATAACTAAATAACTAAATAACTAAATAACTAAATAACTAAATAACTAAATAACTAAATAACTAAATAACTAAATAACTAAATAACTAAATAACTAATAACTAAATAACTAAATAACTAAATAACTAAATAACTAAATAACTAAATAACTAAATAACTAAATAACTAAATAACTAAATAACTAAATAACTAAATAACTAAATAACTAAATAACTAAATACTAAATAACTAAATAACTAAATAACTAAATAACTAAATAACTAATAACTAAATAACTAAATAACTAAATAACTAAATAACTAAATAACTAAATAACTAAATAACTAAATAACTAAATAACTAAATAACTAAATATCTAAATAACTAAATAACTAAATAACTAAATAACTAAATAACTACATAACTAAATAACTAAATAACTAAATAACTAAATAACTAAATAACTAAATAACTCTGTGTGGAACTAAATAACTAAATAACTAAATAACTAAATAACTAAATAACTAAATAACTAAATAACTAAATAACTAAATAACTAAATAACTAAATAACTAAATAACTAAATAACTAAATAACTAAATAACTAAATAACTAAATAACTAAATAACTAAATAACTAAATAACTAAATAACTAAATAACTAAATAACTAAATAACTAAATAACTAAATAACTAAATAACTAAATAACTAAATAACTAAATAACTAAATAACTAAATAACTAAATAACTAAATAACTAAATAACTAAATAACTAAATAACTAAATAACTAAATAACTAAATAACTAAATAACTAAATAACTAAATAACTAAATAACTAAATAACTAAATAACTAAATAACTAAATAACTAAATAACTAAATAACTAAATAACTAAATAACTAAATAACTAAATAACTAAATAACTAAATAACTAAATAACTAAATAACTAAATAACTAAATAACTAAATAACTAAATAACTAAATAACTAAATAACTAAATAACTAAATAACTAAATAACTAAATAACTAAATAACTAAATAACTAAATAACTAAATAACTAAATAACTAAATAACTAAATAACTAAATAACTAAATAACTAAATAACTAAATAACTAAATAACTAAATAACTAAATAACTAAATAACTAAATAACTAAATAACTAAATAACTAAATAACTAAATAACTAAATAACTAAATAACTAAATAACTAAATAACTAAATAACTAAATAACTAAATAACTAAATAACTAAATAACTAAATAACTAAATAACTAAATAACTAAATAACTAAATAACTAAATAACTAAATAACTAAATAACTAAATAACTAAATAACTAAATAACTAAATAACTAAATAACTAAATAACTAAATAACTAAATAACTAAATAACTAAATAACTAAATAACTAAATAACTAAATAACTAAATAACTAAATAACTAAATAACTAAATAACTAAATAACTAAATAACTAAATAACTAAATAACTAAATAACTAAATAACTAAATAACTAAATAACTAAATAACTAAATAACTAAATAACTAAATAACTAAATAACTAAATAACTAAATAACTAAATAACTAAATAACTAAATAACTAAATAACTAAATAACTAAATAACTAAATAACTAAATAACTAAATAACTAAATAACTAAATAACTAAATAACTAAATAACTAAATAACTAAATAACTAAATAACTAAATAACTAAATAACTAAATAACTAAATAACTAAATAACTAAATAACTAAATAACTAAATAACTAAATAACTAAATAACTAAATAACTAAATAACTAAATAACTAAATAACTAAATAACTAAATAACTAAATAACTAAATAACTAAATAACTAAATAACTAAATAACTAAATAACTAAATAACTAAATAACTAAATAACTAAATAACTAAATAACTAAATAACTAAATAACTAAATAACTAAATAACTAAATAACTAAATAACTAAATAACTAAATAACTAAATAACTAAATAACTAAATAACTAAATAACTAAATAACTAAATAACTAAATAACTAAATAACTAAATAACTAAATAACTAAATAACTAAATAACTAAATAACTAAATAACTAAATAACTAAATAACTAAATAACTAAATAACTAAATAACTAAATAACTAAATAACTAAATAACTAAATAACTAAATAACTAAATAACTAAATAACTAAATAACTAAATAACTAAATAACTAAATAACTAAATAACTAAATAACTAAATAACTAAATAACTAAATAACTAAATAACTAAATAACTAAATAACTAAATAACTAAATAACTAAATAACTAAATAACTAAATAACTAAATAACTAAATAACTAAATAACTAAATAACTAAATAACTAAATAACTAAATAACTAAATAACTAAATAACTAAATAACTAAATAACTAAATAACTAAATAACTAAATAACTAAATAACTAAATAACTAAATAACTAAATAACTAAATAACTAAATAACTAAATAACTAAATAACTAAATAACTAAATAACTAAATAACTAAATAACTAAATAACTAAATAACTAAATAACTAAATAACTAAATAACTAAATAACTAAATAACTAAATAACTAAATAACTAAATAACTAAATAACTAAATAACTAAATAACTAAATAACTAAATAACTAAATAACTAAATAACTAAATAACTAAATAACTAAATAACTAAATAACTAAATAACTAAATAACTAAATAACTAAATAACTAAATAACTAAATAACTAAATAACTAAATAACTAAATAACTAAATAACTAAATAACTAAATAACTAAATAACTAAATAACTAAATAACTAAATAACTAAATAACTAAATAACTAAATAACTAAATAACTAAATAACTAAATAACTAAATAACTAAATAACTAAATAACTAAATAACTAAATAACTAAATAACTAAATAACTAAATAACTAAATAACTAAATAACTAAATAACTAAATAACTAAATAACTAAATAACTAAATAACTAAATAACTAAATAACTAAATAACTAAATAACTAAATAACTAAATAACTAAATAACTAAATAACTAAATAACTAAATAACTAAATAACTAAATAACTAAATAACTAAATAACTAAATAACTAAATAACTAAATAACTAAATAACTAAATAACTAAATAACTAAATAACTAAATAACTAAATAACTAAATAACTAAATAACTAAATAACTAAATAACTAAATAACTAAATAACTAAATAACTAAATAACTAAATAACTAAATAACTAAATAACTAAATAACTAAATAACTAAATAACTAAATAACTAAATAACTAAATAACTAAATAACTAAATAACTAAATAACTAAATAACTAAATAACTAAATAACTAAATAACTAAATAACTAAATAACTAAATAACTAAATAACTAAATAACTAAATAACTAAATAACTAAATAACTAAATAACTAAATAACTAAATAACTAAATAACTAAATAACTAAATAACTAAATAACTAAATAACTAAATAACTAAATAACTAAATAACTAAATAACTAAATAACTAAATAACTAAATAACTAAATAACTAAATAACTAAATAACTAAATAACTAAATAACTAAATAACTAAATAACTAAATAACTAAATAACTAAATAACTAAATAACTAAATAACTAAATAACTAAATAACTAAATAACTAAATAACTAAATAACTAAATAACTAAATAACTAAATAACTAAATAACTAAATAACTAAATAACTAAATAACTAAATAACTAAATAACTAAATAACTAAATAACTAAATAACTAAATAACTAAATAACTAAATAACTAAATAACTAAATAACTAAATAACTAAATAACTAAATAACTAAATAACTAAATAACTAAATAACTAAATAACTAAATAACTAAATAACTAAATAACTAAATAACTAAATAACTAAATAACTAAATAACTAAATAACTAAATAACTAAATAACTAAATAACTAAATAACTAAATAACTAAATAACTAAATAACTAAATAACTAAATAACTAAATAACTAAATAACTAAATAACTAAATAACTAAATAACTAAATAACTAAATAACTAAATAACTAAATAACTAAATAACTAAATAACTAAATAACTAAATAACTAAATAACTAAATAACTAAATAACTAAATAACTAAATAACTAAATAACTAAATAACTAAATAACTAAATAACTAAATAACTAAATAACTAAATAACTAAATAACTAAATAACTAAATAACTAAATAACTAAATAACTAAATAACTAAATAACTAAATAACTAAATAACTAAATAACTAAATAACTAAATAACTAAATAACTAAATAACTAAATAACTAAATAACTAAATAACTAAATAACTAAATAACTAAATAACTAAATAACTAAATAACTAAATAACTAAATAACTAAATAACTAAATAACTAAATAACTAAATAACTAAATAACTAAATAACTAAATAACTAAATAACTAAATAACTAAATAACTAAATAACTAAATAACTAAATAACTAAATAACTAAATAACTAAATAACTAAATAACTAAATAACTAAATAACTAAATAACTAAATAACTAAATAACTAAATAACTAAATAACTAAATAACTAAATAACTAAATAACTAAATAACTAAATAACTAAATAACTAAATAACTAAATAACTAAATAACTAAATAACTAAATAACTAAATAACTAAATAACTAAATAACTAAATAACTAAATAACTAAATAACTAAATAACTAAATAACTAAATAACTAAATAACTAAATAACTAAATAACTAAATAACTAAATAACTAAATAACTAAATAACTAAATAACTAAATAACTAAATAACTAAATAACTAAATAACTAAATAACTAAATAACTAAATAACTAAATAACTAAATAACTAAATAACTAAATAACTAAATAACTAAATAACTAAATAACTAAATAACTAAATAACTAAATAACTAAATAACTAAATAACTAAATAACTAAATAACTAAATAACTAAATAACTAAATAACTAAATAACTAAATAACTAAATAACTAAATAACTAAATAACTAAATAACTAAATAACTAAATAACTAAATAACTAAATAACTAAATAACTAAATAACTAAATAACTAAATAACTAAATAACTAAATAACTAAATAACTAAATAACTAAATAACTAAATAACTAAATAACTAAATAACTAAATAACTAAATAACTAAATAACTAAATAACTAAATAACTAAATAACTAAATAACTAAATAACTAAATAACTAAATAACTAAATAACTAAATAACTAAATAACTAAATAACTAAATAACTAAATAACTAAATAACTAAATAACTAAATAACTAAATAACTAAATAACTAAATAACTAAATAACTAAATAACTAAATAACTAAATAACTAAATAACTAAATAACTAAATAACTAAATAACTAAATAACTAAATAACTAAATAACTAAATAACTAAATAACTAAATAACTAAATAACTAAATAACTAAATAACTAAATAACTAAATAACTAAATAACTAAATAACTAAATAACTAAATAACTAAATAACTAAATAACTAAATAACTAAATAACTAAATAACTAAATAACTAAATAACTAAATAACTAAATAACTAAATAACTAAATAACTAAATAACTAAATAACTAAATAACTAAATAACTAAATAACTAAATAACTAAATAACTAAATAACTAAATAACTAAATAACTAAATAACTAAATAACTAAATAACTAAATAACTAAATAACTAAATAACTAAATAACTAAATAACTAAATAACTAAATAACTAAATAACTAAATAACTAAATAACTAAATAACTAAATAACTAAATAACTAAATAACTAAATAACTAAATAACTAAATAACTAAATAACTAAATAACTAAATAACTAAATAACTAAATAACTAAATAACTAAATAACTAAATAACTAAATAACTAAATAACTAAATAACTAAATAACTAAATAACTAAATAACTAAATAACTAAATAACTAAATAACTAAATAACTAAATAACTAAATAACTAAATAACTAAATAACTAAATAACTAAATAACTAAATAACTAAATAACTAAATAACTAAATAACTAAATAACTAAATAACTAAATAACTAAATAACTAAATAACTAAATAACTAAATAACTAAATAACTAAATAACTAAATAACTAAATAACTAAATAACTAAATAACTAAATAACTAAATAACTAAATAACTAAATAACTAAATAACTAAATAACTAAATAACTAAATAACTAAATAACTAAATAACTAAATAACTAAATAACTAAATAACTAAATAACTAAATAACTAAATAACTAAATAACTAAATAACTAAATAACTAAATAACTAAATAACTAAATAACTAAATAACTAAATAACTAAATAACTAAATAACTAAATAACTAAATAACTAAATAACTAAATAACTAAATAACTAAATAACTAAATAACTAAATAACTAAATAACTAAATAACTAAATAACTAAATAACTAAATAACTAAATAACTAAATAACTAAATAACTAAATAACTAAATAACTAAATAACTAAATAACTAAATAACTAAATAACTAAATAACTAAATAACTAAATAACTAAATAACTAAATAACTAAATAACTAAATAACTAAATAACTAAATAACTAAATAACTAAATAACTAAATAACTAAATAACTAAATAACTAAATAACTAAATAACTAAATAACTAAATAACTAAATAACTAAATAACTAAATAACTAAATAACTAAATAACTAAATAACTAAATAACTAAATAACTAAATAACTAAATAACTAAATAACTAAATAACTAAATAACTAAATAACTAAATAACTAAATAACTAAATAACTAAATAACTAAATAACTAAATAACTAAATAACTAAATAACTAAATAACTAAATAACTAAATAACTAAATAACTAAATAACTAAATAACTAAATAACTAAATAACTAAATAACTAAATAACTAAATAACTAAATAACTAAATAACTAAATAACTAAATAACTAAATAACTAAATAACTAAATAACTAAATAACTAAATAACTAAATAACTAAATAACTAAATAACTAAATAACTAAATAACTAAATAACTAAATAACTAAATAACTAAATAACTAAATAACTAAATAACTAAATAACTAAATAACTAAATAACTAAATAACTAAATAACTAAATAACTAAATAACTAAATAACTAAATAACTAAATAACTAAATAACTAAATAACTAAATAACTAAATAACTAAATAACTAAATAACTAAATAACTAAATAACTAAATAACTAAATAACTAAATAACTAAATAACTAAATAACTAAATAACTAAATAACTAAATAACTAAATAACTAAATAACTAAATAACTAAATAACTAAATAACTAAATAACTAAATAACTAAATAACTAAATAACTAAATAACTAAATAACTAAATAACTAAATAACTAAATAACTAAATAACTAAATAACTAAATAACTAAATAACTAAATAACTAAATAACTAAATAACTAAATAACTAAATAACTAAATAACTAAATAACTAAATAACTAAATAACTAAATAACTAAATAACTAAATAACTAAATAACTAAATAACTAAATAACTAAATAACTAAATAACTAAATAACTAAATAACTAAATAACTAAATAACTAAATAACTAAATAACTAAATAACTAAATAACTAAATAACTAAATAACTAAATAACTAAATAACTAAATAACTAAATAACTAAATAACTAAATAACTAAATAACTAAATAACTAAATAACTAAATAACTAAATAACTAAATAACTAAATAACTAAATAACTAAATAACTAAATAACTAAATAACTAAATAACTAAATAACTAAATAACTAAATAACTAAATAACTAAATAACTAAATAACTAAATAACTAAATAACTAAATAACTAAATAACTAAATAACTAAATAACTAAATAACTAAATAACTAAATAACTAAATAACTAATAAATAACTAAATAACTAAATAACTAAATAACTAAATAACTAAATAACTAAATAACTAAATAACTAAATAACTAAATAACTAAATAACTAAATAACTAAATAACTAAATAACTAAATAACTAAATAACTAAATAACTAAATAACTAAATAACTAAATAACTAAATAACTAAATAACTAAATAACTAAATAACTAAATAACTAAATAACTAAATAACTAAATAACTAAATAACTAAATAACTAAATAACTAAATAACTAAATAACTAAATAACTAAATAACTAAATAACTAAATAACTAAATAACTAAATAACTAAATAACTAAATAACTAAATAACTAAATAACTAAATAACTAAATAACTAAATAACTAAATAACTAAATAACTAAATAACTAAATAACTAAATAACTAAATAACTAAATAACTAAATAACTAAATAACTAAATAACTAAATAACTAAATAACTAAATAACTAAATAACTAAATAACTAAATAACTAAATAACTAAATAACTAAATAACTAAATAACTAAATAACTAAATAACTAAATAACTAAATAACTAAATAACTAAATAACTAAATAACTAAATAACTAAATAACTAAATAACTAAATAACTAAATAACTAAATAACTAAATAACTAAATAACTAAATAACTAAATAACTAAATAACTAAATAACTAAATAACTAAATAACTAAATAACTAAATAACTAAATAACTAAATAACTAAATAACTAAATAACTAAATAACTAAATAACTAAATAACTAAATAACTAAATAACTAAATAACTAAATAACTAAATAACTAAATAACTAAATAACTAAATAACTAAATAACTAAATAACTAAATAACTAAATAACTAAATAACTAAATAACTAAATAACTAAATAACTAAATAACTAAATAACTAAATAACTAAATAACTAAATAACTAAATAACTAAATAACTAAATAACTAAATAACTAAATAACTAAATAACTAAATAACTAAATAACTAAATAACTAAATAACTAAATAACTAAATAACTAAATAACTAAATAACTAAATAACTAAATAACTAAATAACTAAATAACTAAATAACTAAATAACTAAATAACTAAATAACTAAATAACTAAATAACTAAATAACTAAATAACTAAATAACTAAATAACTAAATAACTAAATAACTAAATAACTAAATAACTAAATAACTAAATAACTAAATAACTAAATAACTAAATAACTAAATAACTAAATAACTAAATAACTAAATAACTAAATAACTAAATAACTAAATAACTAAATAACTAAATAACTAAATAACTAAATAACTAAATAACTAAATAACTAAATAACTAAATAACTAAATAACTAAATAACTAAATAACTAAATAACTAAATAACTAAATAACTAAATAACTAAATAACTAAATAACTAAATAACTAAATAACTAAATAACTAAATAACTAAATAACTAAATAACTAAATAACTAAATAACTAAATAACTAAATAACTAAATAACTAAATAACTAAATAACTAAATAACTAAATAACTAAATAACTAAATAACTAAATAACTAAATAACTAAATAACTAAATAACTAAATAACTAAATAACTAAATAACTAAATAACTAAATAACTAAATAACTAAATAACTAAATAACTAAATAACTAAATAACTAAATAACTAAATAACTAAATAACTAAATAACTAAATAACTAAATAACTAAATAACTAAATAACTAAATAACTAAATAACTAAATAACTAAATAACTAAATAACTAAATAACTAAATAACTAAATAACTAAATAACTAAATAACTAAATAACTAAATAACTAAATAACTAAATAACTAAATAACTAAATAACTAAATAACTAAATAACTAAATAACTAAATAACTAAATAACTAAATAACTAAATAACTAAATAACTAAATAACTAAATAACTAAATAACTAAATAACTAAATAACTAAATAACTAAATAACTAAATAACTAAATAACTAAATAACTAAATAACTAAATAACTAAATAACTAAATAACTAAATAACTAAATAACTAAATAACTAAATAACTAAATAACTAAATAACTAAATAACTAAATAACTAAATAACTAAATAACTAAATAACTAAATAACTAAATAACTAAATAACTAAATAACTAAATAACTAAATAACTAAATAACTAAATAACTAAATAACTAAATAACTAAATAACTAAATAACTAAATAACTAAATAACTAAATAACTAAATAACTAAATAACTAAATAACTAAATAACTAAATAACTAAATAACTAAATAACTAAATAACTAAATAACTAAATAACTAAATAACTAAATAACTAAATAACTAAATAACTAAATAACTAAATAACTAAATAACTAAATAACTAAATAACTAAATAACTAAATAACTAAATAACTAAATAACTAAATAACTAAATAACTAAATAACTAAATAACTAAATAACTAAATAACTAAATAACTAAATAACTAAATAACTAAATAACTAAATAACTAAATAACTAAATAACTAAATAACTAAATAACTAAATAACTAAATAACTAAATAACTAAATAACTAAATAACTAAATAACTAAATAACTAAATAACTAAATAACTAAATAACTAAATAACTAAATAACTAAATAACTAAATAACTAAATAACTAAATAACTAAATAACTAAATAACTAAATAACTAAATAACTAAATAACTAAATAACTAAATAACTAAATAACTAAATAACTAAATAACTAAATAACTAAATAACTAAATAACTAAATAACTAAATAACTAAATAACTAAATAACTAAATAACTAAATAACTAAATAACTAAATAACTAAATAACTAAATAACTAAATAACTAAATAACTAAATAACTAAATAACTAAATAACTAAATAACTAAATAACTAAATAACTAAATAACTAAATAACTAAATAACTAAATAACTAAATAACTAAATAACTAAATAACTAAATAACTAAATAACTAAATAACTAAATAACTAAATAACTAAATAACTAAATAACTAAATAACTAAATAACTAAATAACTAAATAACTAAATAACTAAATAACTAAATAACTAAATAACTAAATAACTAAATAACTAAATAACTAAATAACTAAATAACTAAATAACTAAATAACTAAATAACTAAATAACTAAATAACTAAATAACTAAATAACTAAATAACTAAATAACTAAATAACTAAATAACTAAATAACTAAATAACTAAATAACTAAATAACTAAATAACTAAATAACTAAATAACTAAATAACTAAATAACTAAATAACTAAATAACTAAATAACTAAATAACTAAATAACTAAATAACTAAATAACTAAATAACTAAATAACTAAATAACTAAATAACTAAATAACTAAATAACTAAATAACTAAATAACTAAATAACTAAATAACTAAATAACTAAATAACTAAATAACTAAATAACTAAATAACTAAATAACTAAATAACTAAATAACTAAATAACTAAATAACTAAATAACTAAATAACTAAATAACTAAATAACTAAATAACTAAATAACTAAATAACTAAATAACTAAATAACTAAATAACTAAATAACTAAATAACTAAATAACTAAATAACTAAATAACTAAATAACTAAATAACTAAATAACTAAATAACTAAATAACTAAATAACTAAATAACTAAATAACTAAATAACTAAATAACTAAATAACTAAATAACTAAATAACTAAATAACTAAATAACTAAATAACTAAATAACTAAATAACTAAATAACTAAATAACTAAATAACTAAATAACTAAATAACTAAATAACTAAATAACTAAATAACTAAATAACTAAATAACTAAATAACTAAATAACTAAATAACTAAATAACTAAATAACTAAATAACTAAATAACTAAATAACTAAATAACTAAATAACTAAATAACTAAATAACTAAATAACTAAATAACTAAATAACTAAATAACTAAATAACTAAATAACTAAATAACTAAATAACTAAATAACTAAATAACTAAATAACTAAATAACTAAATAACTAAATAACTAAATAACTAAATAACTAAATAACTAAATAACTAAATAACTAAATAACTAAATAACTAAATAACTAAATAACTAAATAACTAAATAACTAAATAACTAAATAACTAAATAACTAAATAACTAAATAACTAAATAACTAAATAACTAAATAACTAAATAACTAAATAACTAAATAACTAAATAACTAAATAACTAAATAACTAAATAACTAAATAACTAAATAACTAAATAACTAAATAACTAAATAACTAAATAACTAAATAACTAAATAACTAAATAACTAAATAACTAAATAACTAAATAACTAAATAACTAAATAACTAAATAACTAAATAACTAAATAACTAAATAACTAAATAACTAAATAACTAAATAACTAAATAACTAAATAACTAAATAACTAAATAACTAAATAACTAAATAACTAAATAACTAAATAACTAAATAACTAAATAACTAAATAACTAAATAACTAAATAACTAAATAACTAAATAACTAAATAACTAAATAACTAAATAACTAAATAACTAAATAACTAAATAACTAAATAACTAAATAACTAAATAACTAAATAACTAAATAACTAAATAACTAAATAACTAAATAACTAAATAACTAAATAACTAAATAACTAAATAACTAAATAACTAAATAACTAAATAACTAAATAACTAAATAACTAAATAACTAAATAACTAAATAACTAAATAACTAAATAACTAAATAACTAAATAACTAAATAACTAAATAACTAAATAACTAAATAACTAAATAACTAAATAACTAAATAACTAAATAACTAAATAACTAAATAACTAAATAACTAAATAACTAAATAACTAAATAACTAAATAACTAAATAACTAAATAACTAAATAACTAAATAACTAAATAACTAAATAACTAAATAACTAAATAACTAAATAACTAAATAACTAAATAACTAAATAACTAAATAACTAAATAACTAAATAACTAAATAACTAAATAACTAAATAACTAAATAACTAAATAACTAAATAACTAAATAACTAAATAACTAAATAACTAAATAACTAAATAACTAAATAACTAAATAACTAAATAACTAAATAACTAAATAACTAAATAACTAAATAACTAAATAACTAAATAACTAAATAACTAAATAACTAAATAACTAAATAACTAAATAACTAAATAACTAAATAACTAAATAACTAAATAACTAAATAACTAAATAACTAAATAACTAAATAACTAAATAACTAAATAACTAAATAACTAAATAACTAAATAACTAAATAACTAAATAACTAAATAACTAAATAACTAAATAACTAAATAACTAAATAACTAAATAACTAAATAACTAAATAACTAAATAACTAAATAACTAAATAACTAAATAACTAAATAACTAAATAACTAAATAACTAAATAACTAAATAACTAAATAACTAAATAACTAAATAACTAAATAACTAAATAACTAAATAACTAAATAACTAAATAACTAAATAACTAAATAACTAAATAACTAAATAACTAAATAACTAAATAACTAAATAACTAAATAACTAAATAACTAAATAACTAAATAACTAAATAACTAAATAACTAAATAACTAAATAACTAAATAACTAAATAACTAAATAACTAAATAACTAAATAACTAAATAACTAAATAACTAAATAACTAAATAACTAAATAACTAAATAACTAAATAAACTAAATAACTAAATAACTAAATAACTAAATAACTAAATAACTAAATAACTAAATAACTAAATAACTAAATAACTAAATAACTAAATAACTAAATAACTAAATAACTAAATAACTAAATAACTAAATAACTAAATAACTAAATAACTAAATAACTAAATAACTAAATAACTAAATAACTAAATAACTAAATAACTAAATAACTAAATAACTAAATAACTAAATAACTAAATAACTAAATAACTAAATAACTAAATAACTAAATAACTAAATAACTAAATAACTAAATAACTAAATAACTAAATAACTAAATAACTAAATAACTAAATAACTAAATAACTAAATAACTAAATAACTAAATAACTAAATAACTAAATAACTAAATAACTAAATAACTAAATAACTAAATAACTAAATAACTAAATAACTAAATAACTAAATAACTAAATAACTAAATAACTAAATAACTAAATAACTAAATAACTAAATAACTAAATAACTAAATAACTAAATAACTAAATAACTAAATAACTAAATAACTAAATAACTAAATAACTAAATAACTAAATAACTAAATAACTAAATAACTAAATAACTAAATAACTAAATAACTAAATAACTAAATAACTAAATAACTAAATAACTAAATAACTAAATAACTAAATAACTAAATAACTAAATAACTAAATAACTAAATAACTAAATAACTAAATAACTAAATAACTAAATAACTAAATAACTAAATAACTAAATAACTAAATAACTAAATAACTAAATAACTAAATAACTAAATAACTAAATAACTAAATAACTAAATAACTAAATAACTAAATAACTAAATAACTAAATAACTAAATAACTAAATAACTAAATAACTAAATAACTAAATAACTAAATAACTAAATAACTAAATAACTAAATAACTAAATAACTAAATAACTAAATAACTAAATAACTAAATAACTAAATAACTAAATAACTAAATAACTAAATAACTAAATAACTAAATAACTAAATAACTAAATAACTAAATAACTAAATAACTAAATAACTAAATAACTAAATAACTAAATAACTAAATAACTAAATAACTAAATAACTAAATAACTAAATAACTAAATAACTAAATAACTAAATAACTAAATAACTAAATAACTAAATAACTAAATAACTAAATAACTAAATAACTAAATAACTAAATAACTAAATAACTAAATAACTAAATAACTAAATAACTAAATAACTAAATAACTAAATAACTAAATAACTAAATAACTAAATAACTAAATAACTAAATAACTAAATAACTAAATAACTAAATAACTAAATAACTAAATAACTAAATAACTAAATAACTAAATAACTAAATAACTAAATAACTAAATAACTAAATAACTAAATAACTAAATAACTAAATAACTAAATAACTAAATAACTAAATAACTAAATAACTAAATAACTAAATAACTAAATAACTAAATAACTAAATAACTAAATAACTAAATAACTAAATAACTAAATAACTAAATAACTAAATAACTAAATAACTAAATAACTAAATAACTAAATAACTAAATAACTAAATAACTAAATAACTAAATAACTAAATAACTAAATAACTAAATAACTAAATAACTAAATAACTAAATAACTAAATAACTAAATAACTAAATAACTAAATAACTAAATAACTAAATAACTAAATAACTAAATAACTAAATAACTAAATAACTAAATAACTAAATAACTAAATAACTAAATAACTAAATAACTAAATAACTAAATAACTAAATAACTAAATAACTAAATAACTAAATAACTAAATAACTAAATAACTAAATAACTAAATAACTAAATAACTAAATAACTAAATAACTAAATAACTAAATAACTAAATAACTAAATAACTAAATAACTAAATAACTAAATAACTAAATAACTAAATAACTAAATAACTAAATAACTAAATAACTAAATAACTAAATAACTAAATAACTAAATAACTAAATAACTAAATAACTAAATAACTAAATAACTAAATAACTAAATAACTAAATAACTAAATAACTAAATAACTAAATAACTAAATAACTAAATAACTAAATAACTAAATAACTAAATAACTAAATAACTAAATAACTAAATAACTAAATAACTAAATAACTAAATAACTAAATAACTAAATAACTAAATAACTAAATAACTAAATAACTAAATAACTAAATAACTAAATAACTAAATAACTAAATAACTAAATAACTAAATAACTAAATAACTAAATAACTAAATAACTAAATAACTAAATAACTAAATAACTAAATAACTAAATAACTAAATAACTAAATAACTAAATAACTAAATAACTAAATAACTAAATAACTAAATAACTAAATAACTAAATAACTAAATAACTAAATAACTAAATAACTAAATAACTAAATAACTAAATAACTAAATAACTAAATAACTAAATAACTAAATAACTAAATAACTAAATAACTAAATAACTAAATAACTAAATAACTAAATAACTAAATAACTAAATAACTAAATAACTAAATAACTAAATAACTAAATAACTAAATAACTAAATAACTAAATAACTAAATAACTAAATAACTAAATAACTAAATAACTAAATAACTAAATAACTAAATAACTAAATAACTAAATAACTAAATAACTAAATAACTAAATAACTAAATAACTAAATAACTAAATAACTAAATAACTAAATAACTAAATAACTAAATAACTAAATAACTAAATAACTAAATAACTAAATAACTAAATAACTAAATAACTAAATAACTAAATAACTAAATAACTAAATAACTAAATAACTAAATAACTAAATAACTAAATAACTAAATAACTAAATAACTAAATAACTAAATAACTAAATAACTAAATAACTAAATAACTAAATAACTAAATAACTAAATAACTAAATAACTAAATAACTAAATAACTAAATAACTAAATAACTAAATAACTAAATAACTAAATAACTAAATAACTAAATAACTAAATAACTAAATAACTAAATAACTAAATAACTAAATAACTAAATAACTAAATAACTAAATAACTAAATAACTAAATAACTAAATAACTAAATAACTAAATAACTAAATAACTAAATAACTAAATAACTAAATAACTAAATAACTAAATAACTAAATAACTAAATAACTAAATAACTAAATAACTAAATAACTAAATAACTAAATAACTAAATAACTAAATAACTAAATAACTAAATAACTAAATAACTAAATAACTAAATAACTAAATAACTAAATAACTAAATAACTAAATAACTAAATAACTAAATAACTAAATAACTAAATAACTAAATAACTAAATAACTAAATAACTAAATAACTAAATAACTAAATAACTAAATAACTAAATAACTAAATAACTAAATAACTAAATAACTAAATAACTAAATAACTAAATAACTAAATAACTAAATAACTAAATAACTAAATAACTAAATAACTAAATAACTAAATAACTAAATAACTAAATAACTAAATAACTAAATAACTAAATAACTAAATAACTAAATAACTAAATAACTAAATAACTAAATAACTAAATAACTAAATAACTAAATAACTAAATAACTAAATAACTAAATAACTAAATAACTAAATAACTAAATAACTAAATAACTAAATAACTAAATAACTAAATAACTAAATAACTAAATAACTAAATAACTAAATAACTAAATAACTAAATAACTAAATAACTAAATAACTAAATAACTAAATAACTAAATAACTAAATAACTAAATAACTAAATAACTAAATAACTAAATAACTAAATAACTAAATAACTAAATAACTAAATAACTAAATAACTAAATAACTAAATAACTAAATAACTAAATAACTAAATAACTAAATAACTAAATAACTAAATAACTAAATAACTAAATAACTAAATAACTAAATAACTAAATAACTAAATAACTAAATAACTAAATAACTAAATAACTAAATAACTAAATAACTAAATAACTAAATAACTAAATAACTAAATAACTAAATAACTAAATAACTAAATAACTAAATAACTAAATAACTAAATAACTAAATAACTAAATAACTAAATAACTAAATAACTAAATAACTAAATAACTAAATAACTAAATAACTAAATAACTAAATAACTAAATAACTAAATAACTAAATAACTAAATAACTAAATAACTAAATAACTAAATAACTAAATAACTAAATAACTAAATAACTAAATAACTAAATAACTAAATAACTAAATAACTAAATAACTAAATAACTAAATAACTAAATAACTAAATAACTAAATAACTAAATAACTAAATAACTAAATAACTAAATAACTAAATAACTAAATAACTAAATAACTAAATAACTAAATAACTAAATAACTAAATAACTAAATAACTAAATAACCAAATAACTAAATAACTAAATAACTAAATAACTAAATAACTAAATAACTAAATAACTAAATAACTAAATAACTAAATAACTAAATAACTAAATAACTAAATAACTAAATAACTAAATAACTAAATAACTAAATTAACTAAATAACTAAATAACTAAATAACTAAATAACTAAATAACTAAATAACTAAATAACTAAATAACTAAATAACTAAATAACTAAATAACTAAATAACTAAATAACTAAATAACTAAATAACTAAATAACTAAATAACTAAATAACTAAATAACTAAATAACTAAATAACTAAATAACTAAATAACTAAATAACTAAATAACTAAATAACTAAATAACTAAATAACTAAATAACTAAATAACTAAATAACTAAATAACTAAATAACTAAATAACTAAATAACTAAATAACTAAATAACTAAATAACTAAATAACTAAATAACTAAATAACTAAATAACTAAATAACTAAATAACTAAATAACTAAATAACTAAAT
>CALUEK010000402.1:0-34546 GCA_944039245.1 Nebria salina | reverse complement strand
TAAAAACTAAATAACTAATAACTAATACTAAATAACTAAATAACTAAATAACTAAATAACTAAATAACTAAATAACTAAATAACTAAATAACTAAATAACTAAATATACTAAATAACTAAATAACTAAATAACTAAATAACTAAATAACTAATAACTAAAAACTAATAACTAAATAACTAAATAACTAAATAACTAAATAACTAAATAAATAAATAACTAAATAACTAAATAACTAAATAACTAAATAACTAAATAACTAAATAACTAAATAACTAAATAACTAAATAACTAAATAACTAAATAACTAAATAAACTAAACTAACTAAATAACTAAAATAACTAAATAACTAAATAACTAAATAACTAAAACTAAATAACTAAATAACTAAATAAACTAAATAACTAAATAACTAAATAACTAAATAACTAAATAACTAAATAACTAAATAACTAAATAACTAAATAACTAAATAACTAAATAAACTAAATAACTAAATAACTAAATACTAAATAACTAAATAACTAAATAACTAAATAACTAAATAACTAAATAACTAAATAACTAAATAACTAAATAACTAAATAACTAAATAACTAAATAACTAAATAACTAAATAACTAAATAACTAAATAACTAAATAACTAAATAACTAAATAACTAAATAACTAAATAACTAAATAACTAAATAACTAAATACTAAATAACTAAATAACTAAATAACTAAATAACTAAATAACTAAATAACTAAATAACTAAATAACTAAATAACTAAATAACTAAATAACTAAATAACTAAATAACTAAATAACTAAATAACTAAATAACTATTACTAAACTAAATAAACTAAATAACTAAATAACTAAATAACTAAATAACTAAATAACTAAATAACTAAATAACTAAATAACTAAATAACTAAATAACTAAATAACTAAATAACTAAATAACTAATAAATAACTAAATAACTAATAACTAAATAACTAAATAACTAAATAACTAAATAACTAAATAACTAATAACCTAAATAACTAAATAACTAAATAACTAAATAACTAAATAACTAAATAACTAAATAACTAAATAACTAAATAACTAAATAACTAAATAACTAAATAACTAAATAACTAAATAACTAAATAACTAATAACTAAATAACTAAATAACTAAATAACAAATAACTAATAACTAAATAACTAAATAACTAAATAACTAAATAACTAAATAACTAAATAACTAAATAACTAAATAACTAAATAACTAAATAACTAAATAACTAAATAACTAAATAACTAACTAAATAACTAAATAACTAAATAACTAAATAACTAAATAACTAAATAACTAAATAACTAAATAACTAAATAACTAAATAACTAAATAACTAAATAACTAAATAACTAAATAACTAAATAAACTAACTAAAATAACTAAATAACTAAATAACTAAATAACTAAATAACTAAATAACTAAATAACTAAATAACTAAATAACTAAATAACTAAATAACTAAATAACTAAATAACTAAATAACTAAATAACTAAATAACTAAATAACTAAATAACTAAATAACTAAATAACTAAATAACTAAATAACTAAATAACTAATTAACTAAATAACTAAATAACTAAATAACTAAATAACTAAATAACTAAATAACTAAATAACTAAATAACTAAATAACTAAATAACTAAATAACTAAATAACTAAATAACTAAATAACTAAATAACTAAATAACTAAATAACTAAATAACTAAATAACTAAATAACTAAATAACTAAATAACTAAATAACTAAATAACTAAATAACTAAATAACTAAATAACTAAATAACTAAATAACTAAATAACTAAATAACTAAATAACTAAATAACTAAATAACTAAATAACTAAATAACTAAATAACTAATAATAAATAACTAAATAACTAAATAACTAAATACTAAATAACTAAATAACTAAATAACTAAATAACTAAATAACTAAATAACTAAATAACTAAATAACTAAATAACTAAATAACTAAATAACTAAATAACTAAATAACTAAATAACTAAATAACTAAATAACTAAATAACTAAATAACTAAATAACTAAATAACTAAATAACTAAATAACTAAATAACTAAATAACTAAAATAACTAAATAACTAAATAACTAAATAACTAAATAACTAAACTAAACTACTAAATACTAAATAACTAAATAACTAAATAACTAAATAACTAAATAACTAAATACTAAATAACTAAATAACTAAATAACTAAATAACTAAATAACTAAATAACTAAATAACTAAATAACTAAATAACTAAATAACTAAATAACTAAATAACTAAATAACTAAATAACTAATAACTAAATAACTAAATAACTAAATAACTAAATAACTAAATAACTAAATAACTAAATAACTAAATAACTAAATAACTAAATAACTAAATAACTAAATAACTAAATAACTAAATAACTAAATAACTAAATAACTAAATAACTAAATAACTAAATAACTAAATAACTAAATAACTAAATAACTAAATAACTAAATAACTAAATAACTAAATAACTAAATAACTAAATAACTAAATAACTAAATAACTAAATAACTAACTAAATAACTAAATAACTAAATAACTAAATAACTAAATAACTAAATAACTAATAAACTAAATAACTAAATAACTAAATAACTAAATAACTAAATAACTAAATAACTAAATAACTAAATAACTAAATAACTAAATAACTAAACTAAATAACTAAATAACTAAATAACTAAATAACTAAATAACTAAATAACTAAATAACTAAATAACTAATAACTAAATAACTAAATAACTAAATAACTAAATAACTAAATAACTAAATAACTAAATAACTAAATAACTAAATAACTAAATAACTAAATAACTAAATAAAACTAAATAACTAAATAACTAAATAACTAAATAACTAAATAACTAAATAACTAAATAACTAAATAACTAAATAACTAAATAACTAAATAACTAAATAACTAAATAACTAAAAACTAAATAACTAAATAACTAAATAACTAAATAACTAAACTAACTAAAATAAATAAAATAACTAAATAACTAAATAACTAAATAACTAAATAACTAAATAACTAAATAACTAAATAACTAAATAACTAAATAACTAAATAACTAAATAACTAAATAACTAAATAACTAAATAACTAAATAACTAAATAACTAAATAACTAAATAACTAAATAACTAAATAACTAAATAACTAATAATAACTAAATAACTAAATAACTAAATAATAATAACTAAATAACTAAATAACTAAATAACTAAATAACTAAAATAACTAAATAACTAAATAACTAAATAACTAAATAACTAAATAACTAAATAACTAAATAACTAAATAACTAAATAACTAAAATAACTAAATAACTAAATAACTAAATAACTAAATAACTAAATAACTAAATAAACTAAATAACTAAATAACTAAATAACTAAATAACTAAATAACTAAATAACTAAATAACTAAATAAACTAAAACTAAACTAATAACTAAATAACTAAATAACTAAATAACTAAATAACTAAATAACTAAATAACTAAATAACTAAATAACTAAATAACTAAATAACTAAATAACTAAATAACTAAATAACTAAATAACTAAATAACTAAATAACTAAATAACTAAATAACTAAATAACTAATAACTAAATAACTAAATAACTAAATAACTAAATAACTAAATAACTAAATAACTAAATAACTAAATAACTAAATAACTAAATAACTAAATAACTAAATAACTAAATAACTAAATAACTAAATAACTAATACTAAATAACTAAATAACTAAATAACTAAATAACTAAATAACTAAATAACTAAATAACTAAATAACTAAATAACTAAATAACTAAATAACTAAATAACTAAATAACTAAATAACTAAAAAACTAAATAACTAAATAATAAATAAACTAAATAACTAAATAACTAAATAACTAAATAACTAAATAACTAAATAACTAAATTAACTAAATAACTAAATAACTAAATAACTAAATAACTAAATAACTAAATAACTAAATAACTAAATAACTAAATAACTAAATAACTAAATAACTAAATAACTAAATAACTAAATAACTAAATAACTAAATAACTAAATAACTAAATAACTAAATAACTAAATAACTAAATAACTAAATAACTAAATAACTAAATAACTAAATAACTAAATAACTAAATAACTAAATAACTAAATAACTAAATAACTAAATAACTAAATAACTAAATAACTAAATAACTAAATAACTAAATAACTAAATAACTAAATAACTAAATAACTAAATAACTAAATAACTAAATAACTAAATAACTAAATAACTAAATAACTAAATAACTAAATAACTAAATAACTAAATAACTAAATAACTAAATAACTAAATAACTAAATAACTAAATAACTAAATAACTAAATAACTAAATAACTAAATAACTAAATAACTAAATAACTAAATAACTAAATAACTAAATAACTAAATAACTAAATAACTAAATAACTAAATAACTAAATAACTAAATAACTAAATAACTAAATAACTAAATAACTAAATAACTAAATAACTAAATAACTAAATAACTAAATAACTAAATAACTAAATAACTAAATAACTAAATAACTAAATAACTAAATAACTAAATAACTAAATAACTAAATAACTAAATAACTAAATAACTAAATAACTAAATAACTAAATAACTAAATAACTAAATAACTAAATAACTAAATAACTAAATAACTAAATAACTAAATAACTAAATAACTAAATAACTAAATAACTAAATAACTAAATAACTAAATAACTAAATAACTAAATAACTAAATAACTAAATAACTAAATAACTAAATAACTAAATAACTAAATAACTAAATAACTAAATAACTAAATAACTAAATAACTAAATAACTAAATAACTAAATAACTAAATAACTAAATAACTAAATAACTAAATAACTAAATAACTAAATAACTAAATAACTAAATAACTAAATAACTAAATAACTAAATAACTAAATAACTAAATAACTAAATAACTAAATAACTAAATAACTAAATAACTAAATAACTAAATAACTAAATAACTAAATAACTAAATAACTAAATAACTAAATAACTAAATAACTAAATAACTAAATAACTAAATAACTAAATAACTAAATAACTAAATAACTAAATAACTAAATAACTAAATAACTAAATAACTAAATAACTAAATAACTAAATAACTAAATAACTAAATAACTAAATAACTAAATAACTAAATAACTAAATAACTAAATAACTAAATAACTAAATAACTAAATAACTAAATAACTAAATAACTAAATAACTAAATAACTAAATAACTAAATAACTAAATAACTAAATAACTAAATAACTAAATAACTAAATAACTAAATAACTAAATAACTAAATAACTAAATAACTAAATAACTAAATAACTAAATAACTAAATAACTAAATAACTAAATAACTAAATAACTAAATAACTAAATAACTAAATAACTAAATAACTAAATAACTAAATAACTAAATAACTAAATAACTAAATAACTAAATAACTAAATAACTAAATAACTAAATAACTAAATAACTAAATAACTAAATAACTAAATAACTAAATAACTAAATAACTAAATAACTAAATAACTAAATAACTAAATAACTAAATAACTAAATAACTAAATAACTAAATAACTAAATAACTAAATAACTAAATAACTAAATAACTAAATAACTAAATAACTAAATAACTAAATAACTAAATAACTAAATAACTAAATAACTAAATAACTAAATAACTAAATAACTAAATAACTAAATAACTAAATAACTAAATAACTAAATAACTAAATAACTAAATAACTAAATAACTAAATAACTAAATAACTAAATAACTAAATAACTAAATAACTAAATAACTAAATAACTAAATAACTAAATAACTAAATAACTAAATAACTAAATAACTAAATAACTAAATAACTAAATAACTAAATAACTAAATAACTAAATAACTAAATAACTAAATAACTAAATAACTAAATAACTAAATAACTAAATAACTAAATAACTAAATAACTAAATAACTAAATAACTAAATAACTAAATAACTAAATAACTAAATAACTAAATAACTAAATAACTAAATAACTAAATAACTAAATAACTAAATAACTAAATAACTAAATAACTAAATAACTAAATAACTAAATAACTAAATAACTAAATAACTAAATAACTAAATAACTAAATAACTAAATAACTAAATAACTAAATAACTAAATAACTAAATAACTAAATAACTAAATAACTAAATAACTAAATAACTAAATAACTAAATAACTAAATAACTAAATAACTAAATAACTAAATAACTAAATAACTAAATAACTAAATAACTAAATAACTAAATAACTAAATAACTAAATAACTAAATAACTAAATAACTAAATAACTAAATAACTAAATAACTAAATAACTAAATAACTAAATAACTAAATAACTAAATAACTAAATAACTAAATAACTAAATAACTAAATAACTAAATAACTAAATAACTAAATAACTAAATAACTAAATAACTAAATAACTAAATAACTAAATAACTAAATAACTAAATAACTAAATAACTAAATAACTAAATAACTAAATAACTAAATAACTAAATAACTAAATAACTAAATAACTAAATAACTAAATAACTAAATAACTAAATAACTAAATAACTAAATAACTAAATAACTAAATAACTAAATAACTAAATAACTAAATAACTAAATAACTAAATAACTAAATAACTAAATAACTAAATAACTAAATAACTAAATAACTAAATAACTAAATAACTAAATAACTAAATAACTAAATAACTAAATAACTAAATAACTAAATAACTAAATAACTAAATAACTAAATAACTAAATAACTAAATAACTAAATAACTAAATAACTAAATAACTAAATAACTAAATAACTAAATAACTAAATAACTAAATAACTAAATAACTAAATAACTAAATAACTAAATAACTAAATAACTAAATAACTAAATAACTAAATAACTAAATAACTAAATAACTAAATAACTAAATAACTAAATAACTAAATAACTAAATAACTAAATAACTAAATAACTAAATAACTAAATAACTAAATAACTAAATAACTAAATAACTAAATAACTAAATAACTAAATAACTAAATAACTAAATAACTAAATAACTAAATAACTAAATAACTAAATAACTAAATAACTAAATAACTAAATAACTAAATAACTAAATAACTAAATAACTAAATAACTAAATAACTAAATAACTAAATAACTAAATAACTAAATAACTAAATAACTAAATAACTAAATAACTAAATAACTAAATAACTAAATAACTAAATAACTAAATAACTAAATAACTAAATAACTAAATAACTAAATAACTAAATAACTAAATAACTAAATAACTAAATAACTAAATAACTAAATAACTAAATAACTAAATAACTAAATAACTAAATAACTAAATAACTAAATAACTAAATAACTAAATAACTAAATAACTAAATAACTAAATAACTAAATAACTAAATAACTAAATAACTAAATAACTAAATAACTAAATAACTAAATAACTAAATAACTAAATAACTAAATAACTAAATAACTAAATAACTAAATAACTAAATAACTAAATAACTAAATAACTAAATAACTAAATAACTAAATAACTAAATAACTAAATAACTAAATAACTAAATAACTAAATAACTAAATAACTAAATAACTAAATAACTAAATAACTAAATAACTAAATAACTAAATAACTAAATAACTAAATAACTAAATAACTAAATAACTAAATAACTAAATAACTAAATAACTAAATAACTAAATAACTAAATAACTAAATAACTAAATAACTAAATAACTAAATAACTAAATAACTAAATAACTAAATAACTAAATAACTAAATAACTAAATAACTAAATAACTAAATAACTAAATAACTAAATAACTAAATAACTAAATAACTAAATAACTAAATAACTAAATAACTAAATAACTAAATAACTAAATAACTAAATAACTAAATAACTAAATAACTAAATAACTAAATAACTAAATAACTAAATAACTAAATAACTAAATAACTAAATAACTAAATAACTAAATAACTAAATAACTAAATAACTAAATAACTAAATAACTAAATAACTAAATAACTAAATAACTAAATAACTAAATAACTAAATAACTAAATAACTAAATAACTAAATAACTAAATAACTAAATAACTAAATAACTAAATAACTAAATAACTAAATAACTAAATAACTAAATAACTAAATAACTAAATAACTAAATAACTAAATAACTAAATAACTAAATAACTAAATAACTAAATAACTAAATAACTAAATAACTAAATAACTAAATAACTAAATAACTAAATAACTAAATAACTAAATAACTAAATAACTAAATAACTAAATAACTAAATAACTAAATAACTAAATAACTAAATAACTAAATAACTAAATAACTAAATAACTAAATAACTAAATAACTAAATAACTAAATAACTAAATAACTAAATAACTAAATAACTAAATAACTAAATAACTAAATAACTAAATAACTAAATAACTAAATAACTAAATAACTAAATAACTAAATAACTAAATAACTAAATAACTAAATAACTAAATAACTAAATAACTAAATAACTAAATAACTAAATAACTAAATAACTAAATAACTAAATAACTAAATAACTAAATAACTAAATAACTAAATAACTAAATAACTAAATAACTAAATAACTAAATAACTAAATAACTAAATAACTAAATAACTAAATAACTAAATAACTAAATAACTAAATAACTAAATAACTAAATAACTAAATAACTAAATAACTAAATAACTAAATAACTAAATAACTAAATAACTAAATAACTAAATAACTAAATAACTAAATAACTAAATAACTAAATAACTAAATAACTAAATAACTAAATAACTAAATAACTAAATAACTAAATAACTAAATAACTAAATAACTAAATAACTAAATAACTAAATAACTAAATAACTAAATAACTAAATAACTAAATAACTAAATAACTAAATAACTAAATAACTAAATAACTAAATAACTAAATAACTAAATAACTAAATAACTAAATAACTAAATAACTAAATAACTAAATAACTAAATAACTAAATAACTAAATAACTAAATAACTAAATAACTAAATAACTAAATAACTAAATAACTAAATAACTAAATAACTAAATAACTAAATAACTAAATAACTAAATAACTAAATAACTAAATAACTAAATAACTAAATAACTAAATAACTAAATAACTAAATAACTAAATAACTAAATAACTAAATAACTAAATAACTAAATAACTAAATAACTAAATAACTAAATAACTAAATAACTAAATAACTAAATAACTAAATAACTAAATAACTAAATAACTAAATAACTAAATAACTAAATAACTAAATAACTAAATAACTAAATAACTAAATAACTAAATAACTAAATAACTAAATAACTAAATAACTAAATAACTAAATAACTAAATAACTAAATAACTAAATAACTAAATAACTAAATAACTAAATAACTAAATAACTAAATAACTAAATAACTAAATAACTAAATAACTAAATAACTAAATAACTAAATAACTAAATAACTAAATAACTAAATAACTAAATAACTAAATAACTAAATAACTAAATAACTAAATAACTAAATAACTAAATAACTAAATAACTAAATAACTAAATAACTAAATAACTAAATAACTAAATAACTAAATAACTAAATAACTAAATAACTAAATAACTAAATAACTAAATAACTAAATAACTAAATAACTAAATAACTAAATAACTAAATAACTAAATAACTAAATAACTAAATAACTAAATAACTAAATAACTAAATAACTAAATAACTAAATAACTAAATAACTAAATAACTAAATAACTAAATAACTAAATAACTAAATAACTAAATAACTAAATAACTAAATAACTAAATAACTAAATAACTAAATAACTAAATAACTAAATAACTAAATAACTAAATAACTAAATAACTAAATAACTAAATAACTAAATAACTAAATAACTAAATAACTAAATAACTAAATAACTAAATAACTAAATAACTAAATAACTAAATAACTAAATAACTAAATAACTAAATAACTAAATAACTAAATAACTAAATAACTAAATAACTAAATAACTAAATAACTAAATAACTAAATAACTAAATAACTAAATAACTAAATAACTAAATAACTAAATAACTAAATAACTAAATAACTAAATAACTAAATAACTAAATAACTAAATAACTAAATAACTAAATAACTAAATAACTAAATAACTAAATAACTAAATAACTAAATAACTAAATAACTAAATAACTAAATAACTAAATAACTAAATAACTAAATAACTAAATAACTAAATAACTAAATAACTAAATAACTAAATAACTAAATAACTAAATAACTAAATAACTAAATAACTAAATAACTAAATAACTAAATAACTAAATAACTAAATAACTAAATAACTAAATAACTAAATAACTAAATAACTAAATAACTAAATAACTAAATAACTAAATAACTAAATAACTAAATAACTAAATAACTAAATAACTAAATAACTAAATAACTAAATAACTAAATAACTAAATAACTAAATAACTAAATAACTAAATAACTAAATAACTAAATAACTAAATAACTAAATAACTAAATAACTAAATAACTAAATAACTAAATAACTAAATAACTAAATAACTAAATAACTAAATAACTAAATAACTAAATAACTAAATAACTAAATAACTAAATAACTAAATAACTAAATAACTAAATAACTAAATAACTAAATAACTAAATAACTAAATAACTAAATAACTAAATAACTAAATAACTAAATAACTAAATAACTAAATAACTAAATAACTAAATAACTAAATAACTAAATAACTAAATAACTAAATAACTAAATAACTAAATAACTAAATAACTAAATAACTAAATAACTAAATAACTAAATAACTAAATAACTAAATAACTAAATAACTAAATAACTAAATAACTAAATAACTAAATAACTAAATAACTAAATAACTAAATAACTAAATAACTAAATAACTAAATAACTAAATAACTAAATAACTAAATAACTAAATAACTAAATAACTAAATAACTAAATAACTAAATAACTAAATAACTAAATAACTAAATAACTAAATAACTAAATAACTAAATAACTAAATAACTAAATAACTAAATAACTAAATAACTAAATAACTAAATAACTAAATAACTAAATAACTAAATAACTAAATAACTAAATAACTAAATAACTAAATAACTAAATAACTAAATAACTAAATAACTAAATAACTAAATAACTAAATAACTAAATAACTAAATAACTAAATAACTAAATAACTAAATAACTAAATAACTAAATAACTAAATAACTAAATAACTAAATAACTAAATAACTAAATAACTAAATAACTAAATAACTAAATAACTAAATAACTAAATAACTAAATAACTAAATAACTAAATAACTAAATAACTAAATAACTAAATAACTAAATAACTAAATAACTAAATAACTAAATAACTAAATAACTAAATAACTAAATAACTAAATAACTAAATAACTAAATAACTAAATAACTAAATAACTAAATAACTAAATAACTAAATAACTAAATAACTAAATAACTAAATAACTAAATAACTAAATAACTAAATAACTAAATAACTAAATAACTAAATAACTAAATAACTAAATAACTAAATAACTAAATAACTAAATAACTAAATAACTAAATAACTAAATAACTAAATAACTAAATAACTAAATAACTAAATAACTAAATAACTAAATAACTAAATAACTAAATAACTAAATAACTAAATAACTAAATAACTAAATAACTAAATAACTAAATAACTAAATAACTAAATAACTAAATAACTAAATAACTAAATAACTAAATAACTAAATAACTAAATAACTAAATAACTAAATAACTAAATAACTAAATAACTAAATAACTAAATAACTAAATAACTAAATAACTAAATAACTAAATAACTAAATAACTAAATAACTAAATAACTAAATAACTAAATAACTAAATAACTAAATAACTAAATAACTAAATAACTAAATAACTAAATAACTAAATAACTAAATAACTAAATAACTAAATAACTAAATAACTAAATAACTAAATAACTAAATAACTAAATAACTAAATAACTAAATAACTAAATAACTAAATAACTAAATAACTAAATAACTAAATAACTAAATAACTAAATAACTAAATAACTAAATAACTAAATAACTAAATAACTAAATAACTAAATAACTAAATAACTAAATAACTAAATAACTAAATAACTAAATAACTAAATAACTAAATAACTAAATAACTAAATAACTAAATAACTAAATAACTAAATAACTAAATAACTAAATAACTAAATAACTAAATAACTAAATAACTAAATAACTAAATAACTAAATAACTAAATAACTAAGTAACTAAATAACTAAATAACTTGCTCTAAAAAGTTATAGGACTCTATAAAACATGTTCAGATGTTGACACAAATTCGTTTCAAATGAGACACATAGCAGTAATATACGCAAATACAAGCGTTAAAATGCCAATACGAGAGGAATATATGAGACATATTGCAGTTATATAAGCAAATACAAGCGTTAAAATTCCAATACCAGAGTAATATATTTCCTAGCGTATTGCACCAAAAAGTTATAGGCCACCATTAAAAATGTTCAGATATTGATTCAAATTCGTTTCAAATGAGACATATAGCAGTAATATACGCAAATACAAGCGTTAAAATGCCAATACGAGAGGAATATATGAGACATATTGCAGTTAAATACGCAAATACAAGCGTTAAAATGCCAATACCAGAGTAATATATTTCTTAGCGTATTGCACTAAAAAGTTATAGGACTCCATAAAATATGTTCAGATGTTGATACAAATTCGTTTGAAATGAGACATATTGCACTAATATAGGCAAATACAAGCGTTAAAATGCCAATACCAGAGTAATATATTTCCTAGCGTATTGCACCAAAAAGTTATAGGACCCCGTAAAATATGTACGGATCATTGATTCAAATTCGTTTCAAATGAGACATATAGCAGTAATATACGCAAATACAAGCGTTAAAATGCCAATACGAGAGGAATATATGAGACATATTGCAGTTAAATACGCAAATACAAGCGTTAAAATGCCAATACCAGAGTAATATATTTCTTAGCGTATTGAACTAAAAAGTTATAGGACTCCATAAAATATGTTCAGATGTTGATACAAATTCGTTTGAAATGAGACATATTGTATTAATATACGCAAATACAAGCGTTAAAATGCCAATACCAGAGTGATATATTTCCTAGCGTATTGCACCAAAAAGTTATAGGCCAACCATTAAAAATGTTCAGATATTGATTCAAATTCGTTTCAAATGAGACATATAGCAGTAATATACGCAAATACAAGCGTTAAAATGCCAATACGAGAGGAATATATGAGACATATTGCAGTTAAATACGCAAATACAAGCGTTAAAATGCCAATACCAAAGTAATATATTTCTTAGCGTATTGTACTTATAAGTTATAGTTCACCATTAACAATGTTCAGATATTGATTCAAATTCGTTTCAAATGAGACATTTAGCAGTAATATACGCAAATACAAGCGTTAAAATGCCAATACGAGAGGAATATATGAGACATATTGCAGTTATATACGCATATACAAGCGTTAAAATGCCAATACCAGAGTAATATATTTCTTAGCGTATTGCACTAAAAAGTTATAGGAATCCATAAAATATGTTCATATGTTGATACAAATTCGTTTGAAATGAGACATATTGCACTAATATAGGCAAATACAAGCGTTAAAATGCCAATACCAGAGTAATATATTTCCTAGCGTATTGCACCAAAAAGTTATAGGACCCCGTAAAATATGTACGGATCAATTGATTCAAATTCGTTTCAAATGAGACATATCGCAGTAATATACGCAAATACAAGCGTTAATATGCCAATACGAGAGGAATATATGAGACATATATCAGTAATATACGCAAATACAAGCGTTAAAATGCCAATACCAGAGTAATATATTTCCTAGCGTATTGCACCAAAAAGTTATAGGCCACCATTAAAAATGTTCAGATATTGATTCAAATTCGTTTCAAATGAGACATATAGCAGTAATATACACAAATACAAGCGTTAAAATACCAATACGAGAGGAATATATGAGACATATTGCAGTTAAATACGCAAATACAAGCGTTAAAATGCCAATACCAGAGTAATATATTTCTTAGCGTATTGCACTAAAAAGTTATAGGACTCCAAAATATGTTCAGATGTTGATAAAAATTCGTTTGAAATGAGACATATTGCACTAATATAGGCAAATACAAGCGTTAAAATGCCAATACCAGAGTAATATATTTCCTAGCGTATTGCACCAAAAAGTTATAGGACCCCGTAAAATATGTACGGATCATTGATTCAAATTCGTTTCAAATGAGACATATTGCAGTAATATACGCAAATACAAGCGTTAAAATGCCAATACGAGGGGAATATATGAGACATATTGCAGTTAAATACGCAAATACAAGCGTTAAAATGCCAATACCAGAGTAATATATTTCTTAGCGTATTGACTAAAAAGTTATAGGACTCCATAAAATATGTTCAGATGTTGATACAAATTCGTTTGAAATGAGACATATTGCACTAATATAGGCAAATACAAGCGTTAAAATGCCAATACCAGAGTAATATATTTCCTAGCGTATTGCACCAAAAAGTTATAGGACCCCGTAAAATATGTACGGATCAATTGATTCAAATTCGTTTCAAATGAGACTTATTGCAGTAATATACGAGAATACAAGCGTTAAAATGCCAATACGAGAGGAATATATGAGACATATTGCAGTTAAATACGCAAATACAAGCGTTAAATTGCCAATACCAGAGTAATATATTTCTTAGCGTATTGCACTAAAAAGTTATAGGACTCCATAAATTATGTTCAGATGTTGATACAAATTCGTTTGAAATGAGACATATTGCATTAATATACGCAAATACAAGCGTTAAAATGCCAATACCAGAGTAATATATTTCCTAGCGTATTGCACCAAAAAGTTATAGGCCACCATTAAAAATGTTCAGATATTGATTCAAATTCGTTTCAAATGAGACATATAACAGTAATATACGCAAATACAAGCGTTAAAATGCCAATACGAGAGGAATATATGAGACATATTGCAGTTAAATACGCAAATACAAGCGATAAAATGCCAATACCAGAGTAATATATTTCTTAGCGTATTGCACTAAAAAGTTATAGGACTCCATAAAATATGTTCAGATGTTGATACAAATTCGTTTGAAATGAGACATATTGCACTAATATAGGCAAATACAAGCGATAAAATGCCAATACCAGAGTTATATATTTCCTAGCATATTGCACCAAAAAGTTATAGGACCCCGTAAATTATGTACGGATCAATTGATTCAAATTCGTTTCAAATGAGTAATATACGCAAATACAAGCGTTAATATGCCAATACGAGAGGAATATATGAGACATATTGCAGTAATATACGCAAATACAAGCGTTAAAATGCCAATAATAGAGTAATATATTTCTTAGCGTATTGTACTTATAAGTTATAGTTCACCATTAAAAATGTTCAGATGTTGATACAAATTCGTTTCAAATGAGACATATTGCAGTAATATACGCAAATACAAGCGTTAAAATGCCAATACGAGAGGAATATATGAGACATATTGCAGTTAAATACGCAAATACAAGCGTTAAATTGCCAATACCAAAATAATATATTTCTTAGCGTATTGCACTAAAAAGTTATATGAGTCCATAAAATATGTTCAGATGTTGATACAAATTCGTTTGAAATGAGACATATTGCACTAATATAGGCAAATACAAGCGTTAAATGCCAATACCAGAGTAATATATTTCCTAGCGTATTGCACCAAAAAGTTATAGGACCCCTTAAAATATGTACGGATCAATTGATTCAAATTCGTTTCAAATGAGACATATTGCAGTAATATACGCAAATACAAGCGTTAATATGCCAATACGAGAGGAATATATGAGACATATTGCAGTAATATACGCAAATACAAGCGTTGAAATGCCAATACCAGAGTAATATATTTCCTAGCGTATTGCACCAAAAAGTTATAGGCCACCATTAAAAATGTTCAGATATTGATTCAAATTCGTTTCAAATGAGACATATAGCAGTAATATACGCAAATACAAGCGTTAAAATGCCAATACGAGAGGAATATATGAGACATATTGCAGTTAAATACGCAAATACAAGCGTTAAAATGCCAATACCAGAGTAATATATTTCTTAGCGTATTGCACTAAAAAGTAATAGGACTCCATAAAATATGTTCAGATGTTGATACAAATTCGTTTAAAATGAGACATATTGCACTAATATAGGCAAATACAAGCGTTAAAATGCCAATACCAGAGTAATATATTTCCTAGCGTATTGCACCAAAAAGTTATAGGACCCCGTAAAATATGTACGGATCATTGATTCAAATTCGTTTCAAATGAGACATATTGCAGTAATATACGCAAATACAAGCGTTAAAATGCCAATACGAGAGGAATATATGAGACATATTGCAGTTAAATACGCAAATACAAGCGTTAAAATGCCAATACCAGAGTAATATATTTCTTAGCGTATTGCTCTAAAAAGTTATAGGACTCCATAAAATATGTTCAGATGTTGATACAAATTCGTTTGAAATGAGACATATTGCAGTAATATACGCAAATCAAGCGTTAAAATGCCAATACCAGAGTAATATATTTCGTAGCGTATTGCACCAAAAAGTTATAGGACCCCGTAAAATATGTACGGATCAATTGATTCAAATTCGTTTCAAATGAGACATATTGCAGTAATATACGCAAATACAAGCGTTAATATGCCAATACGAGAGGAATATATGAGACATATTGCAGTAATATACGCAAATACAAGCGTTAAAATGCCAATACCAGAATAATATATTTCTTAGCGTATTGTACTTATAAGTTATAGTTCACCATTAAAAATGTTCAGATGTTGATACAAATTCGTTTCAAATGAGACATATTGCAGTAATATACGCAAATACAAGCGTTAAAATGCCAATACGAGAGGAATATATGAGACATATTGCAGTTAAATACGCAAATACAAGCGTTAAATTGCCAATACCAGAGTAATATATTTCTTAGCGTATTGCACTAAAAAGTTATAGGACTCCATAAAATATGTTCAGATGTTGATACAAATTCGTTTGAAATGAGACATATTGCACTAATATAGGCAAATACAAGCGTTAAAATGCCAATACCAGAGTAATATATTTCCTAGCGTATTGCACCAAAGAGTTATAGGACCCCGTAAAATATGTACGGATCAATTGATTCAAATTCGTTTCAAATGAGACATATTGCAGTAATATACGCAAATACAAGCGTTAATATGCCAATACGAGAGGAATATATGAGACATATTGCAGTAATATACGCAAATACAAGCATTGAAATGCCAATACCAGAGTAATATATTTCCTAGCGTATTGCACCAAAAAGTTATAGGCCACCATTAAAAATGTTCAGATATTGATTCAAATTCGTTTCAAATAAGACATATAGCAATAATATACGCAAATACAAGCGTTAAAATGCCAATACGAGAGGAATATATGAGACATATTGCAGTTAAATACGCAAATACAAGCGTTAAAATGCCAATACCAGAGTAATATATTTCTTAGCGTATTGCACTAAAAAGTTATAGGACTCCATAAAATATGTTCAGATGTTGATACAAATTCGTTTGAAATGAGACATATTGCACTAATATAGGCAAATACAAGCGTTAAAATGCCAATACCAGAGTAACATATTTCCTAGCGTATTGCACCAAAAAGTTATAGGACCCCGTAAAATATGTACGGATCAATTGATTCAAATTCGTTTCAAATGAGACATATTGCAGTAATATACGAGAATACAAGCGTTAAAATGCCAATACGAGAGGAATATATGAGACATATTGCAGTTAAATACGCAAATACAAGCGTTAAATTGCCAATACCAGAGTAATATATTTCTTAGCGTATTATACTTATAAGTTATAGTTCACCATTAACAATGTTCAGATATTGATTCAAATTCGTTTCAAATGAGACATTTAGCTGTAATATACGCAAATACAAGCGTTAAAATGCCAATACGAGAGGAATATATGAGACATATTGCAGTTATATAAGCAAATACAAGCGTTAAAATGCCAATACCAGAGTATTATATTTCTTAGCGTATTGCACTAAAAAGTTATAGGACTCCATAAAATATGTGCAGATGTTGATACAAATTCGTTTGAAATGAGACATATTGCACTAATATAGGCAAATACAAGCGTTAAAATGCCAATACCAGAGTAATATATTTCCTAGCGTATTGCACCAAAAAGTTATAGGACCCCGTAAAACATGTACGGATCAATTGATTCAAATTCGTTTCAAATGAGACATATCGCAGTAATATACGCAAATACAAGCGTTAATATGCCAATACGAGAGGAATATATGAGACATATATCAGTAATATACGCAAATACAAGCGTTAAAATGCCAATACCAAAGTAATATATTTCCTAGCGTATTGCACCAAAAAGTTATAGGCCACCATTAAAAATGTTCAGATATTGATTCAAATTCGTTTCAAATGAGACATATAGCAGTAATATACACAAATACAAGCGTTAAAATGCCAATACGAGATTAATATATGAGACATATTGCAGTTAAATACGCAAATACAAGCGTTAAAATGCCAATACTAGAGTAATATATTTCTTAGCGTATTGCACCAAAAAGTTATAGGCCACCATTAAAAATGTTCAGATATTGATTCAATTTCGTTTCAAATGAGACATATAGCAGTAATATACACAAATACAAGCGTTAAAATGCCAATACGAGATTAATATATGAGACATATTGCAGTTAAATACGCAAATACAAGCGTTAAAATGCCAATACCAGAGTAATATATTTCTTAGCGTATTGCACTAAAAAGTTATAGGACTCCATAAAATATGTTCAGATGTTGATACAAATTCGTTTGAAATGAGACATATTGCACTAATATAGGCAAATACAAGCGTTAAAATGCCAATACCAGAGTAATATATTTCCTAGCGTATTGCACCAAAAAGTTATAGGACCCCGTAAAATATGTACGGATCATTGATTCAAATTCGTTTCAAATGAGACATATTGCAGTAATATACGCAAATACAAGCGTTAAAATGCCAATACGAGAAGAATATATGAGACATATTGCAGTTAAATACGCAAATACAAGCGTTAAAATGCCAATACCAGAGTAATATATTTCTTAGCGTATTGCACTAAAAAGTTATAGGACTCCATAAAATATGTTCAGATGTTGATACAAATTCGTTTGAAATGAGACATATTGCACTAATATAGGCAAATACAAGCGTTAAAATGCCAATACCAGAGTAATATATTTCCTAGCGTATTGCACCAAAAAGTTATAGGACCCCGTAAAATATGTACGGATCATTGTTTCAAATTCGTTTCAAATGAGACATATTGCAGTAATATACGCAAATACAAGCGTTAAAATGCCAATACGAGGGGAATATATGAGACATATTGCAGTTAAATACGCAAATCCAAGCGTTAAAATGCCAATACCAGAGTAATATATTTCTTAGCGTATTGCACTAAAAAGTTATAGGACTCCATAAAATATGTTCAGATGTTGATACAAATTCGTTTGAAATGAGACATATTGCACTAATATAGGCAAATACAAGCGATAAAATGCCAATACCAGAGTAATATATTTCCTAGCGTATTGCACCAAAAAGTTATAGGACCCCGTAAAATATGTACGGATCAATTGATTCAAATTCGTTTCAAATGAGACATATTGCAGTAATATATGAGAATACAAGCGTTAAAATGCCAATACGAGAGGAATATATGAGACATATTGCAGTTAAATACGCAAATACAAGCGTTAAATTGCCAATACCAGAGTAATATATTTCTTAGCGTATTGCACTAAAAAGTTATAGGACTCCATAAAATATGTTCAGATGTTGATACAAATTCGTTTGAAATGAGACATATTGCATTAATATACGCAAATACAAGCGTTAAAATGCCAATACCAGAGTAATATATTTCCTAGCGTATTGCACCAAAAAGTTATAGGCCACCATTAAAAATGTTCAGATATTGATTCAAATTCGTTTCAAATGAGACATATAACAGTAATATACGCAAATACAAGCGTTAAAATGCCAATACGAGAGGAATATATGAGACATATTGCAGTTAAATACGCAAATACAAGCGTTAAAATGCCAATACCAGAGTAATATATTTCTTAGCGTATTGTACTTATAAGTTATAGTTCACCATGAAAAATGTTCAGATATTGATTCAAATTCGTTTCAAATGAGACATTTAGCAGTAATATACGCAAATACAAGGGTTAAAATGCCAATACGAGAGGAATATATGAGACATATTGCAGTTATATAAGCAAATACAAGCGTTAAAATGCCAATACCAGAGTAATATATTTCTTAGCGTATTGCACTAAAAAGTTATAGGACTCCATAAAATATGTTCAGATGTTGATACAAATTCGTTTGAAATGAGACATATTGCACTAATATAGGCAAATACAAGCGATAAAATGCCAATACCAGAGTAATATATTTCCTAGCGTATTGCACCAAAAAGTTATAGGACCCCGTAAAATATGAACGGATCAATTGATTCAAATTCGTTTCAAATGAGACATATTGCAGTAATATACGCAAATACAAGCGATAATATGCCAATACGAGGGAAATATATGAGACATATTGCAGTAATATACGCAAATACAAGCGTTAAAATGCCAATACCAGAGTAATATATTTCCTAGCGTATTGCACCAAATAGTTATAGGCCACCATTAAAAATGTTCAGATATTGATTCAAATTCGTTTCAAATGAGACATATAGCAGTAATATACGCAAATACAAGCGTTAAAATGCCAATACGAGAGGAATATATGAGACATATTGCAGTTAAATACGCAAATACAAGCGTTAAAATGCCAATACCAGAGTAATATATTTCTTAGCGTATTGCTCCAAAAAGTTATAGGACTCCATAAAATATGTTCAGATGTTGATACAAATTCGTTTGAAATGAGACATATTGCAGTAATATACGCAAATACAAGCGTTAAAATGCCAATACCAGAGTAATATATTTCGTAGCGTATTGCACCAAAAAGTTATAGGACCCCGTAAAATATGTACGGATCAATTGATTCAAATTCGTTTCAAATGAGACATATTGCAGTAATATACGCAAATACAAGCGTTAATATGCCAATACGAGAGGAATATATGAGACATATTGCAGTAATATACGCAAATACAAGCGTTAAAATGCCAATACCAGAATAATATATTTCTTAGCGTATTGTACTTATAAGTTATAGTTCACCATTAAAAATGTTCAGATGTTGATACAAATTCGTTTCAAATGAGACATATTGCAGTAATATACGCAAATACAAGCGTTAAAATGCCAATACGAGAGGAATATATGAGACATATTGCAGTTAAATACGCAAATACAAGCGTTAAATTGCCAATACCAGAGTAATATATTTCTTAGCGTATTGCACTAAAAAGTTATAGGACTCCATAAAATATGTTCAGATGTTGATACAAATTCGTTTGAAATGAGACATATTGCACTAATATAGGCAAATACAAGCGTTAAAATGCCAATACCAGAGTAATATATTTCCTAGCGTATTGCACCAAAGAGTTATAGGACCCCGTAAAATATGTACGGATCAATTGATTCAAATTCGTTTCAAATGAGACATATTGCAGTAATATACGCAAATACAAGCGTTAATATGCCAATACGAGAGGAATATATGAGACATATTGCAGTAATATACGCAAATACAAGCGTTGAAATGCCAATACCAGAGTAATATATTTCCTAGCGTATTGCACCAAAAAGTTATAGGCCACCATTAAAAATGTTCAGATATTTATTCAAATTCGTTTCAAATAAGACATATAGCAATAATATACGCAAATACAAGCGTTAAAATGCCAATACGAGAGGAATATATGAGACATATTGCAGTTAAATACGCAAATACAAGCGTTAAAATGCCAATACCAGAGTAATATATTTCTTAGCGTATTGCACTAAAAAGTTATAGGACCCCGTAAAATATGTACGGATCATTGATTCAAATTCGTTTCAAATGAGACATATTGCAGTAATATACGCAAATACAAGCGTTAAAATGCCAATACGAGAGGAATATATGAGACATATATCAGTAATATACGCAAATACAAGCATTAAAATGCCAATACCAGAGTAATATATTTCCTAGCGTATTGCACCAAAAAGTTATAGGCCACCATTAAAAATGTTCAGATATTGATTCAAATTCGTTTCAAATGAGACATATAGCAGTAATATACACAAATACAAGCGTTAAAATGCCAATACGAGAGGAATATATGAGACATATTGCAGTTAAATACGCAAATACAAGCGTTAAAATGCCAATACCAGAGTAATATATTTCATAGCGTATTGCACTAAAAAGTTATAGGACTCCATAAAATATGTTCAGATGTTGATACAAATTCGTTTGAAATGAGACATATTGCACTAATATAGGCAAATACAAGCGTTAAAATGCCAATACCAGAGTAATATATTTCCTAGCGTATTGCACCAAAAAGTTATAGGACCCCGTAAAATATGTACGGATCATTGATTCAAATTCGTTTCAAATGAGACATATTGCAGTAATATACGCAAATACAAGCGTTAAAATGCCAATACGAGAGGAATATATGAGACATATTGCAGTTAAATACGCAAATACAAGCGTTAAAATGCCAATACCAGAGTAATATATTTCTTAGCGTATTGCACTAAAAAGTTATAGGACTCCATAAAATATGTTCAGATGTTGATACAAATTCGTTTGAAATGAGACATATTGCACTAATATAGGCAAATACAAGCGTTAAAATGCCAATACCAGAGTAATATATTTCCTAGCGTATTGCACCAAAAAGTTATAGGACCCCGTAAAATATGTACGGATCAATTGATTCAAATTCGTTTCAAATGAGACATATTGCAGTAATATACGCAAATACAAGTGTTAATATGCCAATACGAGAGGAATATATGAGACATATTGCAATAATATACGCAAATACAAGCGTTGAAATGCCAATACCAGAGTAATATATTTCCTAGCGTATTGCACCAAAAAGTTATAGGCCACCATTAAAAATGTTCAGATATTGATTCAAATTCGTTTCAAATGAGACATATAGCAGTAATATACGCAAATACAAGCGTTAAAATGCCAATACGAGAGGAATATATGAGACATATTGCAGTTAAATACGCAAATACAAGCGTTAAAATGCCAATACCAGAGTAATATATTTCTTAGCGTATTGCACTAAAAAGTTATAGGACTCCATAAAATATGTTCAGATGTTGATACAAATTCGTTTGAAATGAGACATATTGCACTAATATAGCCAAATACAAGCGTTAAAATGCCAATACCAGAGTAATATATTTCCTAGCGTATTGCACCAAAAAGTTATAGGACCCCGTAAAATATGTACGGATCAATTGATTCAAATTCGTTTCAAATGAGACATATTGCAAAAATATACGAGAATACAAGCGTTAAAATGCCAATACGAGAGGAATATATGAGACATATTGCAGTTAAATACGCAAATACAAGCGTTAAATTGCCAATACCAGAGAAATATATTTCTTAGCGTATTGCACTAAAAAGTTATAGGACTCCATAAAATATGTTCAGATGTTGATACAAATTCGTTTGAAATGAGACATATTTCTTTAATATACGCAAATACAAGCGTTAAAATGCCAATACCAGAGTAATATATTTCCTAGCGTATTGCACCAAAAAGTTATAGGCCACCATTAAAAATGTTCAGATATTGATTCAAATTCGTTTCAAATGAGACATATAACAGTAATATACGCAAATACAAGCGTTAAAATGCCAATACGAGAGGAATATATGAGACATATTGCAATTAAATACGCAAATACAAGCGTTAAAATGCCAATACCAGAGTAATATATTTCTTAGCGTATTGTACTTATAAGTTATAGTTCACCATTAAAAATGTTCAGATATTGATTCAAATTCGTTTCAAATGAGACATTTAGCAGTAATATACGCAAATACAAGCGTTAAAATGCCAATACGAGAGAAATATATGAGACATATTGCAGTTATATAAGCAAATACAAGCGTTAAAATGCCAATACCAGAGTAATATATTTCTTAGCGTATTGCACTAAAAAGTTATAGGACTCCATAAAATATGTTCAGATGTTGATACAAATTCGTTTGAAATGAGACATATTGCACTAATATAGGCAAATACAAGCGATAAAATGCCAATACCAGAGTAATATATTTCCTAGCGTATTGCACCAAAAAGTTATAGGACCCCGTAAAATATGTACGGATCAATTGATTCAAATTCGTTTCAAATGAGACATATTGCAGTAATATACGCAAATACAAGCGTTAAAATGCCAATACCAGAGTAATATATTTCTTAGCGTATTGTACTTATAAGTTATAGTTCACCATTAAAAATGTTCAGATGTTGATACAAATTCGTTTCAAATGAGACATATTGCAGTAATATACGCAAATACAAGCGTTAAAATGCCAATACGAGAGGAATATATGAGACATATTGCAGTTAAATACGCAAATACAAGCGTTAAATTGCCAATACCAGAGTAATATATTTCTTAGCGTATTGCACTAAAAAGTTTTAGGACTCCATAAAATATGTTCAGATGTTGATACAAATTCGTTTGAAATGAGACATATTGCACTAATATAGGCAAATACAAGCGTTAAAATGCCAATACCAGAGTTTTATATTTCCTAGCGTATTGCACCAAAAAGTTATAGGACCCCGTAAAATATGTCGGATCAATTGATTCAAATTCGTTTCAAATGAGACATATTGCAGTAATATACGCAAATACAAGCGTTAATATGCCAATACGAGAGGAATATATGAGACATATTGCAGTAATATACGCAAATACAAGCGTTGAAATGCCAATACCAGAGTAATATATTTCCTAGCGTATTGCACCAAAAAGTTATAGGCCACCATTAAAAATGTTCAGATATTGATTCAAATTCGTTTCAAATGAGACATATAGCAGTAATATACGCAAATACAAGCGTTAAAATGCCAATACGAGAGGAATATATGAGACATATTGCAGTTAAATACGCAAATACAAGCGTTAAAATGCCAATACCAGAGTAATATATTTCTTAGCGTATTGCACTAAAAAGTTATAGGACTCCATAAAATATGTTCAGATGTTGATACAAATTCGTTTGAAATGAGACATATTGCACTAATATAGGCAAATACAAGCGTTAAAATGCCAATACCCGAGTAATATATTTCCTAGCGTATTGCACCAAAAAGTTATAGGACCCCGTAAAATATGTACGGATCATTGATTCAAATTCGTTTCAAATGAGACATATTGCAGTAATATACGCAAATACAAGCGTTAAAATGCCAATACGAGAGGAATATATGAGACATATTGCAGTTAAATACGCAAATACAAGCGTTAAAATGCCAATACCAGAGTAATATATTTCTTAGCGTATTGCACTAAAAAGTTATAGGACTCCATAAAATATGTTCAGATGTTGATACAAATTCGTTTGAAATGAGACATATTGCAGTAATATACGCAAATACAAGCGTTAAAATGCCAATACCAGAGTAATATATTTCCTAGCGTATTGCACCAAAAAGTTATAGGACCCCGTAAAATATGTACGGATCAATTGATTCAAATTCGTTTCAAATGAGACATATTGCAGTAATATACGCAAATACAAGCGTTAATATGCCAATATGAGAGGAATATATGAGACATATTGCAGTAATATACGCAAATACAAGCGTTAAAATGCCAATACCAGAGTAATATATTTCTTAGCGTATTGTACTTATAAGTTATAGTTCACCATTAAAAATGTTCAGATGTTGATACAAATTCGTTTCAAATGAGACATATTGCAGTAATATACGCAAATACAAGCGTTAAAATGCCAATACGAGAGAAATATATGAGACATATTGCAGTTAAATACGCAAATACAAGCGTTAAATTGCCAATACCAGAGTAATATATTTCTTAGCGTATTGCACTAAAAAGTTATAGGACTCCATAAAATATGTTCAGATGTTGATACAAATTCGTTTGAAATGAGACGTATTGCACTAATATAGGCAAATACAAGCGTTAAAATGCCAATACCAGAGTAATATATTTCCTAGCGTATTGCACCAAAAAGTTATAGGACCCCGTAAAATATGTACGGATCAATTGATTCAAATTTGTTTCAAATGAGACATATTGCAGTAATATACGCAAATACAAGCGTTAATATGCCAATACGAGAGGAATATATGAGACATATTGCAGTTAAATACGCAAATACAAGCGTTAAATTGCCAATACCAGAGTAATATATTTCTTAGCGTATTGCACTAAAAAGTTATAGGACTCCATAAAATATGTTCAGATGTTGATACAAATTCGTTTGAAATGAGACATATTGCACTAATATAGGCAAATACAAGCTTTAAAATGCCAATACCAGAGTAATATATTACCTAGCGTATTGCACCAAAAAGTTATAGGACCCCGTAAAATATGTACGGATCATTGATTCAAATTCGTTTCAAATGAGACATATTGCAGTAATATACGCAAATACAAGCGTTAAAATGCCAATACGAGAGGAATATATGAGACATATTGCAGTTAAATACGCAAATACAAGCGTTAAAATGCCAATACCAGAGTAATATATTTCTTAGCGTATTGCACTAAAAAGTTATAGGACTCCATAAAATATGTTCAGATGTTGATACAAATTTGTTTGAAATGAGACATATTGCACTAATATAGGCAAATACAAGCGTTAAAATTCCAATACCAGAGTAATATATTTCCTAGCGTATTGCACCAAAAAGTTATAGGACCCCGTAAACTATGTACGGATCAATTGATTCAAATTCGTTTCAAATGAGACATATCGCAGTAATATACGAGAAAACAAGCGTTATAATGCCAATACGAGAGGAATATATGAGACATATTGCAGTTAAATACGCAAATACAAGCGTTAAATTGCCAATACCAGAGTAATATATTTCTTAGCGTATTGCACTAAAAAAGTATAGGACTCCATAAAATATGTTCAGATGTTGATACAAATTCGTTTGAAATGAGACATATTGCACTAATATAGGCAAATACAAGCGTTAAAATTCCAATACCAGAGTAATATATTTCCTAGCGTATTGCACCAAAAAGTTATAGGACCCCGTAAAATATGTACGGATCAATTGATTCAAATTCGTTTCAAATGAGACATATAGCAGTAATATACGCAAATACAAGCGTTAAAATGCCAATACGAGAGGAATATATGAGACATATATCAGTAATATACGCAAATACAAGCATTAAAATGCCAATACCAGAGTAATATATTTCCTAGCGTATTGCACCAAAAAGTTATAGGCCACCATTAAAAATGTTCAGATATTGATTCAAATTCGTTTCAAATGAGACATATAGCAGTAATATACACAAATACAAGCGTTAAAATGCCAATACGAGAGGAATATATGAGACATATTGCAGTTAAATACGCAAATACAAGCGTTAAAATGCCAATACCAGAGTAATATATTTCTTAGCGTATTGCACTAAAAAGTTATAGGACTCCATAAAATATGTTCAGATGTTGATACAAATTCGTTTGAAATGAGACATATTGCACTAATATAGGCAAATACAAGCGTTAAAATGCCAATACCAGAGTAATATATTTCCTAGCGTATTGCACCAAAAAGTTATAGGACCCCGTAAAATATGTACGGATCAATTGATTCAAATTCGTTTCAAATGAGACATATTGCAGTAATATACGCAAATACAAGTGTTAATATGCCAATACGAGAGGAATATATGAGACATATTGCAGTAATATACGCAAATACAAGCGTTGAAATGCCAATACCAGAGTAATATATTTCCTAGCGTATTGCACCAAAAAGTTATAGGCCACCATTAAAAATGTTCAGATATTGATTCAAATTCGTTTCAAATGAGACATATTGCAGTAATATACGCAAATACAAGCGTTAAAATGCCAATACGAGAGGAATATATGAGACATATTGCAGTTAAATACGCAAATACAAGCGTTAAAATGCCAATACCAGAGTAATATATTTCTTAGCGTATTGCACTAAAAAGTTATAGGACTCCATAAAATATGTTCAGATGTTGATACAAATTCGTTTGAAATGAGACATATTGCACTAATATAGCCAAATACAAGCGTTAAAATGCCAATACCAGAGTAATATATTTCCTAGCGTATTGCACCAAAAAGTTATAGGACCCCGTAAAATATGTACGGATCAATTGATTCAAATTCGTTTCAAATGAGACATATTGCAAAAATATACGAGAATACAAGCGTTAAAATGCCAATACGAGAGGAATATATGAGACATATTGCAGTTATATAAGCAAATACAAGCGTTAAAATGCCAATACCAGAGTAATATATTTCTTAGCGTATTGCACTAAAAAGTTATAGGACTCCATAAAATATGTTCAGATGTTGATACAAATTCGTTTGAAATGAGACATATTGCACTAATATAGGCAAATACAAGCGTTAAAATGCCAATACCCGAGTAATATATTTCCTAGCGTATTGCACCAAAAAGTTATAGGACCCCGTAAAATATGTACGGATCATTGATTCAAATTCGTTTCAAATGAGACATATTGCAGTTAAAATGCCAATACGAGAGGAATATATGAGACATATTGCAGTTAAATACGCAAATACAAGCGTTAAAATGCCAATACCAGAGTAATATATTTCTTAGCGTATTGCACTAAAAAGTTATAGGACTCCATAAAATATGTTCAGATGTTGATACAAATTCGTTTGAAATGAGACATATTGCAGTAATATACGCAAATACAAGCGTTAAAATGCCAATACCAGAGTAATATATTTCCTAGCGTATTGCACCAAAAAGTTATAGGACCCCGTAAAATATGTACGGATCAATTGATTCAAATTCGTTTCAAATGAGACATATTGCAGTAATATACGCAAATACAAGCGTTAATATGCCAATATGAGAGGAATATATGAGACATATTGCAGTAATATACGCAAATACAAGCGTTAAAATGCCAATACCAGAGTAATATATTTCTTAGCGTATTGTACTTATAAGTTATAGTTCACCATTAAAAATGTTCAGATGTTGATACAAATTCGTTTCAAATGAGACATATTGCAGTAATATACGCAAATACAAGCGTTAAAATGCCAATACGAGAGAAATATATGAGACATATTGCAGTTAAATACGCAAATACAAGCGTTAAATTGCCAATACCAGAGTAATATATTTCTTAGCGTATTGCACTAAAAAGTTATAGGACTCCATAAAATATGTTCAGATGTTGATACAAATTCGTTTGAAATGAGACGTATTGCACTAATATAGGCAAATACAAGCGTTAAAATGCCAATACCAGAGTAATATATTTCCTAGCGTATTGCACCAAAAAGTTATAGGACCCCGTAAAATATGTACGGATCAATTGATTCAAATTTGTTTCAAATGAGACATATTGCAGTAATATACGCAAATACAAGCGTTAATATGCCAATACGAGAGGAATATATGAGACATATTGCAGTTAAATACGCAAATACAAGCGTTAAATTGCCAATACCAGAGTAATATATTTCTTAGCGTATTGCACTAAAAAGTTATAGGACTCCATAAAATATGTTCAGATGTTGATACAAATTCGTTTGAAATGAGACATATTGCACTAATATAGGCAAATACAAGCTTTAAAATGCCAATACCAGAGTAATATATTACCTAGCGTATTGCACCAAAAAGTTATAGGACCCCGTAAAATATGTACGGATCATTGATTCAAATTCGTTTCAAATGAGACATATTGCAGTAATATACGCAAATACAAGCGTTAAAATGCCAATACGAGAGGAATATATGAGACATATTGCAGTTAAATACGCAAATACAAGCGTTAAAATGCCAATACCAGAGTAATATATTTCTTAGCGTATTGCACTAAAAAGTTATAGGACTCCATAAAATATGTTCAGATGTTGATACAAATTTGTTTGAAATGAGACATATTGCACTAATATAGGCAAATACAAGCGTTAAAATACCAATACCAGAGTAATATATTTCCTAGCGTATTGCACCAAAAAGTTATAGGACCCCGTAAACTATGTACGGATCAATTGATTCAAATTCGTTTCAAATGAGACATATCGCAGTAATATACGAGAAAACAAGCGTTATAATGCCAATACGAGAGGAATATATGAGACATATTGCAGTTAAATACGCAAATACAAGCGTTAAATTGCCAATACCAGAGTAATATATTTCTTAGCGTATTGCACTAAAAAAGTATAGGACTCCATAAAATATGTTCAGATGTTGATACAAATTCGTTTGAAATGAGACATATTGCACTAATATAGGCAAATACAAGCGTTAAAATTCCAATACCAGAGTAATATATTTCCTAGCGTATTGCACCAAAAAGTTATAGGACCCCGTAAAATATGTACGGATCAATTGATTCAAATTCGTTTCAAATGAGACATATCGCAGTAATATACGAGAATAAAAGCGTTAAAATGCCAATACGAGAGGAATATATGAGACATATTGCAGTTAAATACGCAAATACAAGCGTTAAAATGCCAATACCAGAGTAATATATTTCTTAGCGTATTGTACTTATAAGTTATAGTTCACCATTAAAAATGTTCAGATATTGATTCAAATTCGTTTCAAATGAGACATTTAGCAGTAATATACGCAAATACAAGCGTTAAAATGCCAATACGAGAGGAATATATGAGACATATTGCAGTTATATAAGCAAATACAAGCGTTAAAATGCCAATACCAGAGTAATATATTTCTTAGCGTATTGCACTAAAAAGTTATATAAAATATGTTCAGATGTTGATACAAATTCGTTTGAAATGAGACATATTGCACTAATATAGGCAAATACAAGCGTTAAAATGCCAATACCAGAGTAATATATTTCCTAGCGTATTGCACCAAAAAGTTATAGGACCCCGTAAAATATGTACGGGATCAATTGATTCAAATTCGTTTCAAATGAGACATATTGCAGTAATATACGCAAATACAAGCGTTAATATGCCAATACGAGAGGAATATATGAGACATATTGCAGTAATATACGCAAATACAAGCGTTAAAATGCCAATACCAGAGTAATATATTTCCTAGCGTATTGCACCAAAAAGTTATAGGCCACCATTAAAAATGTTCAGATATTGATTCAAATTCGTTTCAAATGAGACATATAGCAGTAATATACGCAAATACAAGCGTTAAAATGCCAATACGAGAGGAATATATGAGACATATTGCAGTTAAATACGCAAATACTAGCGTTAAAATGCAAATACAAGAGTAATATATTTCTTAGCGTATTGCACTAAAAAGTTATAGGACTCCATAAAATATGTTCAGATGTTGATACAAATTCGTTTGAAATGAGACATATTGCACTAATATAGGCAAATACAAGCGTTAAAATGCCAATACCAGAGTAATATATTTCCTAGCGTATTGCACCAAAAAGTTATAGGCCACCATTAAAAATGTTCAGATATTGATTCAAATTCGTTTCAAATGAGACATATAGCAGTAATATACGCAAATACAAGCGTTAAAATGCCAATACGAGAGGAATATATGAGACATATTGCAGTTAAATACGCAAATACAAGCGTTAAAATGCAAATACCAGAGTAATATATTTCTTAGCGTATTGCACTAAAAAGTTATAGGACTCCATAAAACATGTTCAGATGTTGATACAAATTCGTTTCAAATGAGACATATTGCAGTAATATACGCAAATACAAGCGCAAAAATGCCAATACCAGAGTAATATATTTCTTAGCAAATTGTACTTATATGTTATAGTTCACCATTAAAAATGTTCAGATATTGATTCAAATTCGTTTCAAATGAGACATTTAGCAGTAATATACGCAAATACAAGCGTTAAAATGCCAATACGAGAGGAATATATGAGACATATTGCAGTTATATAAGCAAATACAAGCGTTAAAATGCCAATACCAGAGTAATATATTTCTTAGCGTATTGCACTAAAAAGTTATAGGACTCCATAAAATATGTTCAGATGTTGATACAAATTCGTTTGAAATGAGACATATTGCACTAATATAGGCAAATACAAGCGTTAAAATGCCAAGACCAGAGTAATATATTTCCTAGCGTATTGCACCAAAAAGTTATAGGACCCCGTAAAATATGTACGGATCAATTGATTCAAATTCGTTTCAAATGAGACATATTGCAGTAATATACGCAAATACAAGCGTTAAAATGCCAATACGAGAGAAATATATGAGACATATTGCAGTTAAATACGCAAATACAAGCGTTAAAATGCCAATACCAGAGTAATATATTTCTAAGCGTATTGCACTAAAAAGTTATAGGACTCCATAAAATATGTTCAGATGTTGATACAAATTCGTTTGAAATGAGACATATTGCAGTAATATACGCAAATACAAGCGTTAAAATGCCAATACCAGAGTAATATATTTCCTAGCGTATTGCACCAAAAAGTTATAGGACCCCGTAAAATATGTACGGATCAATTGATTCAAATTCGTTTCAAATGACACATATTGCAGTAATATACGCAAATACAAGCGTTAATATGCCAAATCGAGAGGAATATATGAGACATATTGCAGTTATATACGCCAATACAAGCGTTAAAATGCCAATACCAGAGTAATATATTTCTTAGCGTATTGCACTAAAAAGTTATAGGACCCAATAAAATATGTTCAGATATTGATTCAAATTCGTTTTAAATGAGACATATTTCAGTAATATACGCAAATACAAGCGTTAAAATGCCAATACCAGAGTAATATATTTCTCAGCGTCTTGCCCTAAAAAGTTATAGGACTCTATAAAACATGTTCAGATGTTCATACAAATTCGTTTCAAATGAGACATATAGCAGTAATATACGCAAATACAAGCGTAAAATGCCAATACGAGAGGAATATATGAGACATATTGCAGTTATATAAGCAAATACAAGCGTTAAAATGCCAATACCAGAGTAATATATTTCTTAGCGTATTGCACTAAAAAGTTATAGGACTCCATAAAATATGTTCAGATGTTGATACAAATTCGTTTGAAATGAGACATATTGCACTAATATAGGCAAATACAAGCGTTAAAATGCCAAGACCAGAGTAATATATTTCCTAGCGTATTGCACCAAAAAGTTATAGGACCCCGTAAAATATGTACGGATCAATTGATTCAAATTCGTTTCAAATGAGACATATTGCAGTAATATACGCAAATACAAGCGTTAAAATGCCAATACGAGAGAAATATATGAGACATATTGCAGTTAAATACGCAAATACAAGCGTTAAATTGCCAATACCAGAGTAATATATTTCTTAGCGTATTGCACTAAAAAGTTATAGGACTCCATAAAATATGTTCAGATGTAGATACAAATTCGTTTGAAATGAGACATATTGCAGTAATATACGTAAATACAAGCGTTAAAATGCCAATACCAGAGTAATATATTTCCTAGCGTATTGCACCAAAAAGTTATAGGACCCCGTAAAATATGTACCGATCAATTGCTTCAAATTCGTTTCAAATGAGACATATTGCAGTAATATACGCAAATACAAGCGTTAATATGCCAATACGAGAGGAATATATGAGACATATTGCAGTTATATACGCAAATACAAGCGTTAAAATGCCAATACCAGAGTAATATATTTCTTAGCGTATTGCACTAAAAAGTTATAGGACTCCATAAAA
>CALUEK010000401.1:0-34883 GCA_944039245.1 Nebria salina | reverse complement strand
TTTAGTTATTTAGTTATTTAGTTATTTAGTTATTTAGTTATTTAGTTATTTAGTTATTTAGTTATTTAGTTATTTAGTTATTTAGTTATTTAGTTATTTAGTTATTTAGTTATTTAGTTATTTAGTTATTTAGTTATTTAGTTATTTAGTTATTTAGTTATTTAGTTATTTAGTTATTTAGTTATTTAGTTATTTAGTTATTTAGTTATTTAGTTATTTAGTTATTTAGTTATTTAGTTATTTAGTTATTTAGTTATTTAGTTATTTAGTTATTTAGTTATTTAGTTATTTAGTTATTTAGTTATTTAGTTATTTAGTTATTTAGTTATTTAGTTATTTAGTTATTTAGTTATTTAGTTATTTAGTTATTTAGTTATTTAGTTATTTAGTTATTTAGTTATTTAGTTATTTAGTTATTTAGTTATTTAGTTATTTAGTTATTTAGTTATTTAGTTATTTAGTTATTTAGTTATTTAGTTATTTAGTTATTTAGTTATTTAGTTATTTAGTTATTTAGTTATTTAGTTATTTAGTTATTTAGTTATTTAGTTATTTAGTTATTTAGTTATTTAGTTATTTAGTTATTTAGTTATTTAGTTATTTAGTTATTTAGTTATTTAGTTATTTAGTTATTTAGTTATTTAGTTATTTAGTTATTTAGTTATTTAGTTATTTAGTTATTTAGTTATTTAGTTATTTAGTTATTTAGTTATTTAGTTATTTAGTTATTTAGTTATTTAGTTATTTAGTTATTTAGTTATTTAGTTATTTAGTTATTTAGTTATTTAGTTATTTAGTTATTTAGTTATTTAGTTATTTAGTTATTTAGTTATTTAGTTATTTAGTTATTTAGTTATTTAGTTATTTAGTTATTTAGTTATTTAGTTATTTAGTTATTTAGTTATTTAGTTATTTAGTTATTTAGTTATTTAGTTATTTAGTTATTTAGTTATTTAGTTATTTAGTTATTTAGTTATTTAGTTATTTAGTTATTTAGTTATTTAGTTATTTAGTTATTTAGTTATTCAAATTCGTTTTAAATGAGACATATTTCAGTAATATACGCAATTACAAGCGTTAAAATGCCAATACCAGAGTAATATATATCCTAGCGTATTGCACTAAAAAGTTATAGGACTCCATAAAATATGTTCAGATGTTGATACAAATTCGTTTGAAATGATACATATTGCAGTAATATACGCAAATACAAGCGTTAAAATGCCAATACCAGAGTAATATATTTCCTAGCGTATTGCACCAAAAAGTTATAGGCCACCATTAAATATGTTCAGATATTGATTCAAATTCGTTTCAAATGAGACATATTGCAGTAATATACGCAAATACAAGCGTTAAAATGCCAATACGAGAGGAATATATGAGACATATTGCAGTTATATACGCAAATACAAGCGTTAAAATTCCAATACCAGAGTAATATATTTCTTAGCGTATTGCACTAAAAAGTTATAGGACTCCATAAAATATGTTCAGATGTTGATACAAATTCGTTTGAAATGAGACATATTGAACTAATATACGCAAATACAAGCGTTAAAATGCCAATACCAGAGTAATATATTTCCTAGCGTATTGCACCAAAAAGTTATAGGACCCAGTAAAATATGTACGGATCAATTGATTCAAATTCGTTTTCAAATGAGACATATTGCAGTAATATACGCAAATACAAGCGTTAAAAATGCCAATACGAGAGGAATATATGAGACATATTGCAGTTAAATACGCAAATACAAGCGTTAAAATGCCAATACCAGAGTAATATATTTCTTAGCGTATTGCACTAAAAAGTTATAGGACTCCATAAAATATGTTCAGATGTTGATACAAATTCGGTTGAAATGAGACATATTGCAGTAATATACGCAAATACAAGCGTTAAAATGCCAATACCAGAGTAATATATTTCCTAGCGTATTGCACCAAAAAGATATAGGCCACCATTAAATATGTTCAGATATTGATTCAAATTCGTTTCAAATGAGACATATCGCAGTAATATACGCAAATACAAGCGTTAAAATGCCAATACGAGAGGAATATATGAGACATATTGCAGTTATATAAGCAAATACAAGCGTTAAAATGCCAATACCAGAGTAATATATTTCCTAGCGTATTGCACCAAAAAGTTATAGGACCCAGTAAAATATGTACGGATCAAATGATTCAAATTCGTTTCAAATGAGACATATTGCAGTAATATACGCAAATACAAGCGTTAAAATGCTAATACGAGAGGAATATATGAGACATATTGCAGTTAAATACGCAAATACAAGCGTTAAAATGCCAATACCAGAGTAATATATTACTTAGCGTATTGCACTAAAAAGTTACAGGACTCCAAAAAAAAAAAATGTTCAGATGTTGATACAAATTCGTTTGAAATGAGACATATTGAAGTAATATACGCAAATACAAGCGTTAAAATGCCAATACCAGAGTAATATATTTCCTAGCGTATTGCACCAAAAAGTTATAGGACCCCGTAAAATATGTACGGATCAATTGATTCAAATTCATTTCAAATGAGACATATTGCAGTAATATACGCAAATACAAGCGTTAATATGCCAATACGAGAGGAATATATGAGACATATTGCAGTTATATACGCAAATACAAGCGTTAAAATGCCAATACCAGAGTAATATATTTCTTAGCGTATTGCACTAAAAAGTTATAGGACCCAATAAAATATGTTCAGATATTGATTCAAATTCGTTTTAAATGAGACATATTTCAGTAATATACGCAAATACAAGCGTTAAAATGCCAATACCAGAGTAATATATTTCTCAGCGTCTTGCCCTAAAAAGTTATAGGACTCTATAAAACATGTTCAGATGTTGATACAAATTCGTTTCAAATGAGACATATTGCAGTAATATACGCAAATACAAGCGTTAAAATGCCAATACCTGAGTAATATATAGCTTAGCGTATTGTACTAAAAAGTTATAGGCCACCATTAAATATGTTCAGAAATTGATTCAAATTCGTTTCAAATGAGACATATTGCAGTAATATGCGCAAATACAAGCGTTAAAAGGACAATACTAGAGTAATATATTTCGTAGCGTATTGCACTAAAAAGTTATAGGACTCCATAAAATATGTTCAGATGTTCATACAAATTCATTTGAAATGAGACATATTGCACTAATATACGCAAATACAAGCGTTAAAATGCCAAAACCAGAGTAATATATTTCCTAGCGTATTGCACCAAAAAGTTATAGGACCCCGTAAAATATGTACGGATCAATTGATTCAAATTCGTTTCAAATGAGACATATTGCAGTAATATACGAGAATAAAAGCGTTAAAAATGCCAATACGAGAGGAATATATGAGACATATTGCAGTTAAATACGCAAATACAAGCGTTAAATTGCCAATACCAGAGTAATATATTTCTTAGCGTATTGCACTAAAAAGTTATAGGACTCCATAAAATATGTTCAGATGTTGATACAAATTCGTTTGAAATGAGACATATTGCAGTTAGATACGCAAATACAAGCGTTAAAATGCCAATACCAGAGTAATATATTTCCTAGCGTATTGCACTAAAAAGTTATAGGACCCAATAAAATATGTTCAGATATTGATTCAAATTCGTTTCAAATGAGACATATTGCAGTAATATACGCAAATACAAGCGTTAAAATGCCAATACGAGAGGAATATATGAGACATATTGCAGTTAAATACGCAAATACAAGCGTTAAAATGCCAATACCAGAGTAATATATTTTTTAGCGTATTGCACTAAAAGTTATAGGACTCCATAAAATATGTTCAGATGTTGATACAAATTCGTTTGAAATGAGACATATTGCACTAATATAGGCAAATACAAGCGTTAAAATGCCAATACCAGAGTAATATATTTCCTAGCGTATTGCACCAAAAAGTTATAGGACCCCGTAAAATATGTACGGATCAATTGATTCAAATTCGTTTCAAATGAGACATATTGCTGTAATATACGCAAATACAAGCGTTAAAATGCCAATACGAGAGGAATATATGAGACATATTGCAGTTAAATACGCAAATACAAGCGTTAAAATGCCAATACCAGAGTAATATATTTCTTAGCGTATTGCACTAAAAAGTTATAAGGACTCCATAAAATATGTTCAGATGTTGATACAAATTCGTTTGAAATGAGACATATTGCACTAATATAGGCAAATACAAGCGTTAAAATGCCAATACCAGAGTAATATATTTCCTAGCGTATTGCACCAAAAAGTTATAGGACCCCATAAAATATGTACGGATCAATTGATTCAAATTCATTTCAAATGAGACATATTGCAGTAATATACGAGAATACAAGCGTTAAAATGCCAATACGAGAGGAATATATGAGACATATTGCAGTTAAATACGCAAACACAAGCGTTAAATTGCCAATACCAGAGTAATATATTTCTTAGCGTATTGCACTAAAAAGTTATAGGACTCCATAAAATATGTTCAGATGTTGATACAAATTCGTTTGAAATGAGACATATTGCAGTAATATACGCAAATACAAGCGTTAAAATGCCAATACCAGAGTAATATATTTCCTAGCGTATTGCACCAAAAAGTTATAGGACCCCGTAAAATATGTACGGATCAATTGATTCAAATTCGTTTCAAATGAGACATATTGCAGTAATATACGCAAATACAAGCGTTAATATGCCAATACGAGAGGAATATATGAGACATATTGCAGTTATATACGCAAATACTAGCGTTAAAATGCCAATACCAGAGTAATATATTTCTTAGCGTATTGCACTAAAAAGTTATAGGACCCAATAAAATATGTTCAGATATTGATTCAAATTCGTTTTAAATGAGACATATTTCAGTAATATACGCAAATACAAGCGTTAAAATGCCAATACCAGAGTAATATATTTCTCAGCGTCTTGCCCTAAAAAGTTATAGGACTCTATAAAACATGTTCAGATGTTGATACAAATTCGTTTCAAATGAGTCATATTGCAGTAATATACGCAAATACAAGCGTTAAAATGCCAATACCAGAGTAATATATTTCTTAGCGTATTGTACTTATAAGTTAAAGTTCACCATTAAAAATGTTCAGATATTGATTCAAATTCGTTTCAAATGAGACATTTAGCAGTAATATACGCAAATACAAGCGTTAAAATGCCAATACGAGAGGAATATATGAGACATATTGCAGTTAAATACGCAAATACAAGCGTTAAAATGCCAATATCAGAGTAATATATTTCTTAGCGTATTGCACTAAAAAGTTATAGGACTCCATAAAATATGTTCAGATGTTGATACAAATTCGTTTGAAATGAGACATATTGCACTAATATAGGCAAATACAAGCGTTAAAATGCCAATACCAGAGTAATATATTTCCTTGCGTATTGCACCAAAAAGTTATAGGACCCCGTAAAATATGTACGGATCAATTGATTCAAATTCGTTTCAAATGAGACATATTGCAGTAATATACGAGAATACAAGCGTTAAAATGCCAATACGAGAGGAATATATGAGACATATTGCAGTTAAATACGCAAATACAAGCGTTAAATTGCCAATACCAGAGTAATATATTTCTTAGCGTATTGCACTAAAAAGTTATAGGACTCCATAAAATATGTTCAGATGTTGATACAAATTCGTTTGAAATGAGACATATTGCAGTAATATACGCAAATACAAGCGTTAAAATGCCAATACCAGAGTAATATATTTCCTAGCGTATTGCACCAAAAAGTTATAGGACCCCGTAAAATATGTACAGATCAATTGATTCAAATTCGTTTCAAATGAGACATATTGCAGTAATATACGCAAATACAAGCGTTAATATGCCAATACGAGAGGAATATATGAGACATATTGCAGTTATATACGCAAATACAAGCGTTAAAATGCCAATACCAGAGTAATATATTTCTTAGCGTATTGCACTAAAAAGTTATAGGACCCAATAAAATATGTCCAGATATTGATTCAAATTCGTTTTAAATGAGACATATTTCAGTAATATACGCAAATACAAGCGTTAAAATGCCAATACCAGAGTAATATATTTCTCAGTGTCTTGCCCTAAAAAGTTATAGGACTCTATAAAACATGTTCAGATGTTGATACAAATTCGTTTCAAATGAGTCATATTGCAGTAATATACGCAAATACAAGCGTTAAAATGCCAATACCAGAGTAATATATTTCTTAGCGTATTGTACTTATAAGTTATAGTTCACCATTAAAAATGTTCAGATATTGATTCAAATTCGTTTCAAATGAGACATTTAGCAGTAATATACGCAAATACAAGCGTTAAAATGCCAATACGAGAGGAATATATGAGACATATTGCAGTTAAATACGCAAATACAAGCGTTAAAATGCCAATACCAGAGTAATATATTTCTTAGCGTATTGCACTAAAAAGTTATAGGACTCCATAAAATATGTTCAGATGTTGATACAAATTCGTTTGAAATGAGACATATTGCACTAATATAGGCAAATACAAGCGTTAAAATGCCAATACCAGAGTAATATATTTCCTAGCGTATTGCACCAAAAAGTTATAGGACCCCGTAAAATATGTACGGATCAATTGATTCAAATTCGTTTCAAATGAGACATATTGCAGTAATATACGAGAATACAAGCGTTAAAATGCCAATACGAGAGGAATATATGAGACATATTGCAGTTAAATACGCAAATACAAGCGTTAAATTGCCAATACCAGAGTAATATATTTCTTAGCGTATTGCACTAAAAAGTTATAGGACTCCATAAAATATGTTCAGATGTTGATACAAATTCGTTTGAAATGAGACATATTGCAGTAATATACGCAAATACAAGCGTTAAAATGCCAATACCAGAGTAATATATTTCCTAGCGTATTGCACCAAAAAGTTATAGGACCCCGTAAAATATGTACAGATCAATTGATTCAAATTCGTTTCAAATGAGACATATTGCAGTAATATACGCAAATACAAGCGTTAATATGCCAATACGAGAGGAATATATGAGACATATTGCAGTTATATACGCAAATACAAGCGTTAAAATGCCAATACCAGAGTAATATATTTCTTAGCGTATTGCACTAAAAAGTTATAGGACCCAATAAAATATGTTCAGATATTGATTCAAATTCGTTTTAAATGAGACATATTTCAGTAATATACGCAAATACAAGCGTTAAAATGCCAATACCAGAGTAATATATTTCTCAGCGTCTTGCCCTAAAAAGTTATAGGACTCTATAAAACATGTTCAGATGTTGATACAAATTCGTTTCAAATGAGACATATTGCAGTTATATACGCAAATACAAGCGTTAAAATGCCAATACCAGAGTAATATATTTCTTAGCGTATTGTACTTATAAGTTATAGTTCACCATTAAAAATGTTCAGATATTGATTCAAATTCATTTCAAATGAGACATTTAGCAGTAATATACGCAAATACAAGCGTTAAAATGCCAATACGAGAGGAATATATGAGACATATTGCAGTTAAATACGCAAATACAAGCGTTAAAATGCCAATACCAGAGTAATATATTTCTTAGCGTATTGCACTAAAAAGTTATAGGACTCCATAAAATATGTTCAGATGTTGATACAAATTCGTTTGAAATGAGACATATTGCACTAATATAGGCAAATACAAGCGTTAAAATGCCAATACCAGAGTAATATATTTCCTAGCGTATTGCACCAAAAAGTTATAGGACCCCGTAAAATATGTACGGATCAATTGATTCAAATTCGTTTCAAATGAGACATATTGCAGTAATATACGCAAATACAAGCGTTAAAATGCCAATACGAGAGGAATATATGAGACATATTGCAGTTAAATACGCAAATACAAGCGTTAAAATGCCAATACCTGAGTAATATATAACTTAGCGTATTGTACTAAAAAGTTATAGGCCACCATTAAATATGTTCAGAAATTGATTCAAACTCGTTTCAAATGAGACATATTGCAGTAATATGCGCAAATACAAGCGTTAAAAGGACAATACTAGAGTAATATATTTCGTAGCGTATTGCACTAAAAAGTTATAGGACTCCATGAAATATGTTCAGATGTTCATACAAATTCATTTGAAATGAGACATATTGCACTAATATACGCAAATACAAGCGTTAAAATGCCAATACGAGTGGAATATATGAGACATATTGCAGTTAAATACGCAAATACAAGCGTTAAAATGCCAATACCAGAGTAATATATTTCTTAGCGTATTGCACTAAAAAGTTATAGGACTCCATAAAATATGTTCAGATGTTGATACAAATTCGTTTGAAATGAGACATATTGCAGTAATATACGCAAATACAAGCGTTAAAATGCCAATACCAGAGTAATATATTTCCTAGCGTATTGCACCAAAAAGTTATGGGACCCCGTAAAATATGTACGGATCAATTGATTCAAATTCGTTTCAAATGAGACATATTGCAGTAATATATTCAAATACAAGCGTTAAAATGCCAATACGAGAGGAATATATGAGACATATTGCAGTTATATAAGCAAATACAAGCGTTAAAATGCCAATACCAGGGTAATATATTTCTTAGCGTATTGCACTAAAAAGTTATAGGACTCCATAAAATATGTTCAGATGTTGATACAAATTCGTTTGAAATGAGACATATTGCACTAATATAGGCAAATACAAGCGTTAAAATGCCAATACCAGAGTAATATATTTCCTAGCGTATTGCACCAATAAGTTATAGGACCCCGTAAAATATGTACGGATCAATTGATTCAAATTCGTTTCAAATGAGACATATTGCAGTAATATACGCAAATACAAGCGTTAAAATGCCAATACGAGAGGAATATATGAGACATATTGCAGTTAAATACGCAAATACAAGCGTTAAAATGCCAATACCAGAGTAATATATTTCTTAGCGTATTGCACTAAAAATTATAGGACTCCATAAAATATGTTCAGATGTTGATACAAATTCGTTTGGAATGAGACATATTGCACTAATATAGGCAAATACAAGCGTTAAAATGCCAATACCAGAGTAATATATTTCCTAGCGTATTGCACCAAAAAGTTATAGGACCCCATAAAATATGTACGGATCAATTGATTCAAATTCGTTTCAAATGAGACATATTGCAGTAATATACGAGAATACAAGCGTTAAAATGCCAATACGAGAAAAATATATGAGACATATTGCAGTTAAATACGCAAACACAAGCATTAAATTGCCAATACCAGAGTAATATATTTCTTAGCGTATTGCACTAAAAAGTTATAGGACTCCATAAAATATGTTCAGATGTTGATACAAATTCGTTTGAAATGAGACATATTGCAGTAATATACGCAAATACAAGCGTTAAAATGCCAATACCAGAGTAATTTATTTCCTAGCGTATTGCACCAAAAAGTTATAGGACCCCGTAAAATATGTACGGATCAATTGATTCAAATTCGTTCCAAATGAGACATATTGCAGTAATATACGCAAATACAAGCGTTAATATGCCAATACGAGAGGAATATATGAGACATATTGCAGTTATATACGCAAATACTAGCGTTAAAATGCCAATACCAGAGTAATATATTTCTTAGCGTATTGCACTAAAAAGTTATAGGACCCAATAAAATATGTTCAGATATTGATTCAAATTCGTTTTAAATGAGACATATTTCAGAAATATACGCAAATACAAGCGTTAAAATGCCAATACCAGAGTAATATATTTCTCAGCGTCTTGCCCTAAAAAGTTATAGGACTCTATAAAACATGTTCAGATGTTGATACAAATTAGTTTCAAATGAGTCATATTGCAGTAATATACGCAAATACAAGCGTTAAAATGCCAATACCAGAGTAATATATTTCTTAGCGTATTGTACTTATAAGTTATAGTTCACCATTAAAAATGTTCAGATATTGATTCAAATTCGTTTCAAATGAGACATTTAGCAGTAATATACGCAAATACAAGCGTTAAAATGCCAATACGAGAGGAATATATGAGACATATTGCAGTTAAATACGCAAATACAAGCGTTAAAATGCCAATATCAGAGTAATATATTTCTTAGCGTATTGCACTAAAAAGTTATAGGACTCCATAAAATATGTTCAGATGTTGATACAAATTCGTTTGAAATGAGACATATTGCACTAATATAGGCAAATACAAGCGTTAAAATGCCAATACCAGAGTAATATATTTCCTAGCGTATTGCACCAAAAAGTTATAGGACCCCGTAAAATATGTACGGATCAATTGATTCAAATTCGTTTCAAATGAGACATATTGCAGTAATATACGAGAATACAAGCGTTAAAATGCCAATACGAGAGGAATATATGAGACATATTGCAGTTAAATACGCAAATACAAGCGTTAAATTGCCAATACCAGAGTAATATATTTCTTAGCGTATTGCACTAAAAAGTTATAGGACTCCATAAAATATGTTCAGATGTTGATACAAATTCGTTTGAAATGAGACATATTGCAGTAATATACGCAAATACAAGCGTTAAAATGCCAATACCAGAGTAATATATTTCCTAGCGTATTGCACCAAAAAGTTATAGGACCCCGTAAAATATGTACAGATCAATTGATTCAAATTCGTTTCAAATGAGACATATTGCAGTAATATACGCAAATACAAGCGTTAATATGCCAATACGAGAGGAATATATGAGACATATTGCAGTTATATACGCAAATACAAGCGTTAAAATGCCAATACCAGAGTAATATATTTCTTAGCGTATTGCACTAAAAAGTTATAGGACCCAATAAAATATGTTCAGATATTGATTCAAATTCGTTTTAAATGAGACATATTTCAGTAATATACGCAAATACAAGCGTTAAAATGCCAATACCAGAGTAATATATTTCTCAGCGTCTTGCCCTAAAAAGTTATAGGACTCTATAAAACATGTTCAGATGTTGATACAAATTCGTTTCAAATGAGACATATTGCAGTTATATACGCAAATACAAGCGTTAAAATGCCAATACCAGAGTAATATATTTCTTAGCGTATTGTACTTATAAGTTATAGTTCACCATTAAAAATGTTCTGATATTGATTCAAATTCATTTCAAATGAGACATTTAGCAGTAATATACGCAAATACAAGCGTTAAAATGCCAATACGAGAGGAATATATGAGACATATTGCAGTTATATAAGCAAATACAAGCGTTAAAATACCAATTACAGAGTAATATATTTCTTAGCGTATTGCACTAAAAAGTTATAGGACTCCATAAAATATGTTCAGATGTTGATACAAATTCGTTTGAAATGAGACATATTGCAGTAATATACGCAAATACAAGCGTTAAAATGCCAATACCAGAGTAATATATTTCCTAGCGTATTGCACCAAAAAGTTATAGGACCCCGTAAAATATGTACAGATCAATTGATTCAAATTCGTTTCAAATGAGACATATTGCAGTAATATACGCAAATACAAGCGTTAATATGCCAATACGAGAGGAATATATGAGACATATTGCAGTTATATACGCAAATACAAGCGTTAAAATGCCAATACCAGAGTAATATATTTCTTAGCGTATTGCACTAAAAAGTTATAGGACCCAATAAAATATGTCCAGATATTGATTCAAATTCGTTTTAAATGAGACATATTTCAGTAATATACGCAAATACAAGCGTTAAAATGCCAATACCAGAGTAATATATTTCTCAGTGTCTTGCCCTAAAAAGTTATAGGACTCTATAAAACATGTTCAGATGTTGATACAAATTCGTTTCAAATGAGTCATATTGCAGTAATATACGCAAATACAAGCGTTAAAATGCCAATACCAGAGTAATATATTTCTTAGCGTATTGTACTTATAAGTTATAGTTCACCATTAAAAATGTTCAGATATTGATTCAAATTCGTTTCAAATGAGACATTTAGCAGTAATATACGCAAATACAAGCGTTAAAATGCCAATACGAGAGGAATATATGAGACATATTGCAGTTAAATACGCAAATACAAGCGTTAAAATGCCAATACCAGAGTAATATATTTCTTAGCGTATTGCACTAAAAAGTTATAGGACTCCATAAAATATGTTCAGATGTTGATACAAATTCGTTTGAAATGAGACATATTGCACTAATATAGGCAAATACAAGCGTTAAAATGCCAATACCAGAGTAATATATTTCCTAGCGTATTGCACCAAAAAGTTATAGGACCCCGTAAAATATGTACGGATCAATTGATTCAAATTCGTTTCAAATGAGACATATTGCAGTAATATACGAGAATACAAGCGTTAAAATGCCAATACGAGAGGAATATATGAGACATATTGCAGTTAAATACGCAAATACAAGCGTTAAATTGCCAATACCAGAGTAATATATTTCTTAGCGTATTGCACTAAAAAGTTATAGGACTCCATAAAATATGTTCAGATGTTGATACAAATTCGTTTGAAATGAGACATATTGCAGTAATATACGCAAATACAAGCGTTAAAATGCCAATACCAGAGTAATATATTTCCTAGCGTATTGCACCAAAAAGTTATAGGACCCCGTAAAATATGTACAGATCAATTGATTCAAATTCGTTTCAAATGAGACATATTGCAGTAATATACGCAAATACAAGCGTTAATATGCCAATACGAGAGGAATATATGAGACATATTGCAGTTATATACGCAAATACAAGCGTTAAAATGCCAATACCAGAGTAATATATTTCTTAGCGTATTGCACTAAAAAGTTATAGGACCCAATAAAATATGTTCAGATATTGATTCAAATTCGTTTTAAATGAGACATATTTCAGTAATATACGCAAATACAAGCGTTAAAATGCCAATACCAGAGTAATATATTTCTCAGCGTCTTGCCCTAAAAAGTTATAGGACTCTATAAAACATGTTCAGATGTTGATACAAATTCGTTTCAAATGAGACATATTGCAGTTATATACGCAAATACAAGCGTTAAAATGCCAATACCAGAGTAATATATTTCTTAGCGTATTGTACTTATAAGTTATAGTTCACCATTAAAAATGTTCAGATATTGATTCAAATTCATTTCAAATGAGACATTTAGCAGTAATATACGCAAATACAAGCGTTAAAATGCCAATACGAGAGGAATATATGAGACATATTGCAGTTAAATACGCAAATACAAGCGTTAAAATGCCAATACCAGAGTAATATATTTCTTAGCGTATTGCACTTAAAAGTTATAGGACTCCATAAAATATGTTCAGATGTTGATACAAATTCGTTTGAAATGAGACATATTGCACTAATATAGGCAAATACAAGCGTTAAAATGCCAATACCAGAGTAATATATTTCCTAGCGTATTGCACCAAAAAGTTATAGGACCCCGTAAAATATGTACGGATCAATTGATTCAAATTCGTTTCAAATGAGACATATTGCAGTAATATACGCAAATACAAGCGTTAAAATGCCAATACGAGAGGAATATATGAGACATATTGCAGTTAAATACGCAAATACAAGCGTTAAAATGCCAATACCTGAGTAATATATAACTTAGCGTATTGTACTAAAAAGTTATAGGCCACCATTAAATATGTTCAGAAATTGATTCAAACTCGTTTCAAATGAGACATATTGCAGTAATATGCGCAAATACAAGCGTTAAAAGGACAATACTAGAGTAATATATTTCGTAGCGTATTGCACTAAAAAGTTATAGGACTCCATGAAATATGTTCAGATGTTCATACAAATTCATTTGAAATGAGACATATTGCACTAATATACGCAAATACAAGCGTTAAAATGCCAATACGAGTGGAATATATGAGACATATTGCAGTTAAATACGCAAATACAAGCGTTAAAATGCCAATACCAGAGTAATATATTTCTTAGCGTATTGCACTAAAAAGTTATAGGACTCCATAAAATATGTTCAGATGTTGATACAAATTCGTTTGAAATGAGACATATAGCAGTAATATACGCAAATACAAGCGTTAAAATGCCAATACCAGAGTAATATATTTCCTAGCGTATTGCACCAAAAAGTTATGGGACCCCGTAAAATATGTACGGATCAATTGATTCAAATTCGTTTCAAATGAGACATATTGCAGTAATATATTCAAATACAAGCGTTAAAATGCCAATACGAGAGGAATATATGAGACATATTGCAGTTATATATTCAAATACAAGCGTTAAAATGCCAATACCAGAGTAATATATTTCTTAGCGTATTGCACTAAAAATTATAGGACTCCATAAAATATGTTCAGATGTTGATACAAATTCGTTTGGAATGAGACATATTGCACTAATATAGGCAAATACAAGCGTTAAAATGCCAATACCAGAGTAATATATTTCCTAGCGTATTGCACCAAAAAGTTATAGGACCCCATAAAATATGTACGGATCAATTGATTCAAATTCGTTTCAAATGAGACATATTGCAGTAATATACGAGAATACAAGCGTTAAAATGCCAATACGAGAAAAATATATGAGACATATTGCAGTTAAATACGCAAACACAAGCATTAAATTGCCAATACCAGAGTAATATATTTCTTAGCGTATTGCACTAAAAAGTTATAGGACTCCATAAAATATGTTCAGATGTTGATACAAATTCGTTTGAAATGAGACATATTGCAGTAATATACGCAAATACAAGCGTTAAAATGCCAATACCAGAGTAATTTATTTCCTAGCGTATTGCACCAAAAAGTTATAGGACCCCGTAAAATATGTACGGATCAATTGATTCAAATTCGTTCCAAATGAGACATATTGCAGTAATATACGCAAATACAAGCGTTAATATGCCAATACGAGAGGAATATATGAGACATATTGCAGTTATATACGCAAATACTAGCGTTAAAATGCCAATACCAGAGTAATATATTTCTTAGCGTATTGCACTAAAAAGTTATAGGACCCAATAAAATATGTTCAGATATTGATTCAAATTCGTTTTAAATGAGACATATTTCAGAAATATACGCAATTACAAGCGTTAAAATGCCAATACCAGAGTAATATATTTCTCAGCGTCTTGGCCTAAAAAGTTATAGGACTCTATAAAACATGTTCAGATGTTGATACAAATTAGTTTCAAATGAGTCATATTGCAGTAATATACGCAAATACAAGCGTTAAAATGCCAATACCAGAGTAATATATTTCTTAGCGTATTGTACTTATAAGTTATAGTTCACCATTAAAAATGTTCAGATATTGATTCAAATTCGTTTCAAATGAGACATTTAGCAGTAATATACGCAAATACAAGCGTTAAAATGCCAATACGAGAGGAATATATGAGACATATTGCAGTTAAATACGCAAATACAAGCGTTAAAATGCCAATATCAGAGTAATATATTTCTTAGCGTATTGCACTAAAAAGTTATAGGACTCCATAAAATATGTTCAGATGTTGATACAAATTCGTTTGAAATGAGACATATTGCACTAATATAGGCAAATACAAGCGTTAAAATGCCAATACCAGAGTAATATATTTCCTAGCGTATTGCACCAAAAAGTTATAGGACCCCGTAAAATATGTACGGATCAATTGATTCAAATTCGTTTCAAATGAGACATATTGCAGTAATATACGAGAATACAAGCGTTAAAATGCCAATACGAGAGGAATATATGAGACATATTGCAGTTAAATACGCAAATACAAGCGTTAAATTGCCAATACCAGAGTAATATATTTCTTAGCGTATTGCACTAAAAAGTTATAGGACTCCATAAAATATGTTCAGATGTTGATACAAATTCGTTTGAAATGAGACATATTGCAGTAATATACGCAAATACAAGCGTTAAAATGCCAATACCAGAGTAATATATTTCCTAGCGTATTGCACCAAAAAGTTATAGGACCCCGTAAAATATGTACAGATCAATTGATTCAAATTCGTTTCAAATGAGACATATTGCAGTAATATACGCAAATACAAGCGTTAATATGCCAATACGAGAGGAATATATGAGACATATTGCAGTTATATACGCAAATACAAGCGTTAAAATGCCAATACCAGAGTAATATATTTCTTAGCGTATTGCACTAAAAAGTTATAGGACCCAATAAAATATGTTCAGATATTGATTCAAATTCGTTTTAAATGAGACATATTTCAGTAATATACGCAAATACAAGCGTTAAAATGCCAATACCAGAGTAATATATTTCTCAGCGTCTTGCCCTAAAAAGTTATAGGACTCTATAAAACATGTTCAGATGTTGATACAAATTCGTTTCAAATGAGACATATTGCAGTTATATACGCAAATACAAGCGTTAAAATGCCAATACCAGAGTAATATATTTCTTAGCGTATTGTACTTATAAGTTATAGTTCACCATTAAAAATGTTCTGATATTGATTCAAATTCATTTCAAATGAGACATTTAGCAGTAATATACGCAAATACAAGCGTTAAAATGCCAATACGAGAGGAATATATGAGACATATTGCAGTTATATAAGCAAATACAAGCGTTAAAATACCAATTACAGAGTAATATATTTCTTAGCGTATTGCACTAAAAAGTTATAGGACTCCATAAAATATGTTCAGATGTTGATACAAATTCGTTTGAAATGAGACCTATTGCACTAATATAGGCAAATACAAGCGTTAAAATGCCAATACCAGAGTAATATATTTCCTAGCGTATTGCACCAAAAAGTTATAGGACCCCGTAAAATATGTACGGATCAATTGATTCAAATTCGTTTCAAATGAGACATATTGCAGTAATATACGCAAATACAAGCGTTAAAATGCCAATACGAGAGGAATATATGAGACATATTGCAGTTAAATACGCAAATACAAGCGTTAAAATGCCAATACCTGAGTAATATATAACTTAGCGTATTGTACTAAAAAGTTATAGGCCTTCATTAAATATGTTCAGAAATTGATTCAAATTCGTTTCAAATGAGACATATTGCAGTAATATGTGCAAATACAAGCGTTAAAAGGACAATACTAGAGTAATATATTTCGTAGCGTATTGCACTAAAAAGTTATAGGACTCCATGAAATATGTTCAGATGTTCATACAAATTCATTTGAAATGAGACATATTGCACTAATATACGCAAATACAAGCGTTAAAATGCCAATACGAGTGGAATATATGAGACATATTGCAGTTAAATACGCAAATACAAGCGTTAAAATGCCAATACCAGAGTAATATATTTCTTAGCGTATTGCACTAAAAAGTTATAGGACTCCATAAAATATGTTCAGATGTTGATACAAATTCGTTTGAAATGAGACATATTGCAGTAATATACGCAAATACAAGCGTTAAAATGCCAATACCAGAGTAATATATTTCCTAGCGTATTGCACCAAAAAGTTATGGGACCCCGTAAAATATGTACGGATCAATTGATTCAAATTCGTTTCAAATGAGACATATTGCAGTAATATATTCAAATACAAGCGTTAAAATGCCAATACGAGAGGAATATATGAGACATATTGCAGTTATATAAGCAAATACAAGCGTTAAAATGCCAATACCAGGGTAATATATTTCTTAGCGTATTGCACTAAAAAGTTATAGGACTCCATAAAATATGTTCAGATGTTGATACAAATTCGTTTGAAATGAGACATATTGCACTAATATAGGCAAATACAAGCGTTAAAATGCCAATACCAGAGTAATATATTTCCTAGCGTATTGCACCAAAAAGTTATAGGACCCCGTAAAATATGTACGGATCAATTGATTCAAATTCGTTTCAAATGAGACATATTGCAGTAATATACGCAAATACAAGCGTTAATATGCCAATACGAGAGGAATATATGAGACATATTGCAGTTATATAAGCAAATACAAGCGTTAAAATGCCAATACTAGAGTAATATATTTCTTAGCGTATTGCACTAAAAAGTTATAGGACTCCATAAAATATGTTCAGATGTTGATACAAATTCGTTTGAAATGAGACATATTGCACTAATATAGGCAAATACAAGCGTTAAAATGCCAATACCAGAGTAATATATTTCCTAGCGTATTGCACCAAAAAGTTATAGGACCCCGTAAAATATGTACGGATCAATTGATTCAAATTCGTTTCAAATGAGACATATTGCAGTAATATACGCAAATACAAGCGTTAAAATGCCAATACGAGAGGAATATATGAGACATATTGCAGTTAAATACGCAAATACAAGCGTTAAAATGCCAATACCAGAGTAATATATTTCTTAGCGTATTGCACTAAAAATTATAGGACTCCATAAAATATGTTCAGATGTTGATACAAATTCGTTTGAAATGAGACATATTGCACTAATATAGGCAAATACAAGCGTTAAAATGCCAATACCAGAGTAATATATTTCCTAGCGTATTGCACCAAAAAGTTATAGGACCCCATAAAATATGTACGAATCAATTGATTCAAATTCGTTTCAAATGAGACATATTGCAGTAATATACGAGAATACAAGCGTTAAAATGCCAATACGAGAGGAATATATGAGACATATTGCAGTTAAATACGCAAACACAAGCGTTAAATTGCCAATACCAGAGTAATATATTTCTTAGCGTATTGCACTAAAAAGTTATAGGACTCCATAAAATATGTTCAGATGTTGATACAAATTCGTTTGAAATGAGACATATTGCAGTAATATACGCAAATACAAGCGTTAAAATGCCAATACCAGAGTAATATATTTCCTAGCGTATTGCACCAAAAAGTTATAGGACCCCGTAAAATATGTACGGATCAATTGATTCAAATTCGTTTCAAATGAGACATATTGCAGTAATATACGCAAATACAAGCGTTAATATGCCAATACGAGAGGAATATATGAGACATATTGCAGTTATATACGCAAATACTAGCGTTAAAATGCCAATACCAGAGTAATATATTTCTTAGCGTATTGCACTAAAAAGTTATAGGACCCAATAAAATATGTTCAGATATTGATTCAAATTCGTTTTAAATGAGACATATTTCAGTAATATACGCAAATACAAGCGTTAAAATGCCAATACCAGAGTAATATATTTCTCAGCGTCTTGCCCTAAAAAATTATAGGACTCTATAAAACATGTTCAGATGTTGATACAAATTCGTTTCAAATGAGTCATATTGCAGTAATATACGCAAATACAAGCGTTAAAATGCCAATACCAGAGTAATATATTTCTTAGCGTATTGTACTTATAAGTTATAGTTCACCATTAAAAATGTTCAGATATTGATTCAAATTCGTTTCAAATGAGACATTTAGCAGTAATATACGCAAATACAAGCGTTAAAATGCCAATACGAGAGGAATATATGAGACATATTGCAGTTAAATACGCAAATACAAGCGTTAAAATGCCAATATCAGAGTAATATATTTCTAAGCGTATTGCACTAAAAAGTTATAGGACTCCATAAAATATGTTCAGATGTTGATACAAATTCGTTTGAAATGAGACATATTGCACTAATATAGGCAAATACAAGTGTTAAAATGCCAATACCAGAGTAATATATTTCCTAGCGTATTGCACCAAAAAGTTATAGGACCCCGTAAAATATGTACGGATCAATTGATTCAAATTCGTTTCAAATGAGACATATTGCAGTAATATACGAGAATACAAGCGTTAAAATGCCAATACGAGAGGAATATATGAGACATATTGCAGTTAAATACGCAAATACAAGCGTTAAATTGCCAATACCAGAGTAATATATTTCTTAGCGTATTGCACTAAAAAGTTATAGGACTCCATAAAATATGTTCAGATGTTGATACAAATTCGTTTGAAATGAGACATATTGCAGTAATATACGCAAATACAAGCGTTAAAATTCCAATACCAGAGTAATATATTTCCTAGCGTATTGCACCAAAAAGTTATAGGACCCCGTAAAATATGTACAGATCAATTGATTCAAATTCGTTTCAAATGAGACATATTGCAGTAATATACGCAAATACAAGCGTTAATATGCCAATACGAGAGGAATATATGAGACATATTGCAGTTATATACGCAAATACAAGCGTTAAAATGCCAATACCAGAGTAATATATTTCTTAGCGTATTGCACTAAAAAGTTATAGGACCCAATAAAATATGTCCAGATATTGATTCAAATTCGTTTTAAATGAGACATATTTCAGTAATATACGCAAATACAAGCGTTAAAATGCCAATACCAGAGTGATATATTTCTCAGTGTCTTGCCCTAAAAAGTTATAGGACTCTATAAAACATGTTCAGATGTTGATACAAATTCGTTTCAAATGAGTCTTATTGCAGTAATATACGCAAATACAAGCGTTAAAATGCCAATACCAGAGTAATATATTTCTTAGCGTATTGTACTTATAAGTTATAGTTCACCATTAAAAATGTTCAGATATTGATTCAAATTCGTTTCAAATGAGACATTTAGCAGTAATATACGCAAATACAAGCGTTAAAATGCCAATACGAGAGGAATATATGAGACATATTGCAGTTAAATACGCAAATACAAGCGTTAAAATGCCAATACCAGAGTAATATATTTCTCAGCGTCTTGCCCTAAAAAATTATAGGACTCTATAAAACATGTTCAGATGTTGATACAAATTCGTTTCAAATGAGTCATATTGCAGTAATATACGCAAATACAAGCGTTAAAATGCCAATACCAGAGTAATATATTTCTTAGCGTATTGTACTTATAAGTTATAGTTCACCATTAAAAATGTTCAGATATTGATTCAAATTCGTTTCAAATGAGACATTTAGCAGTAATATACGCAAATACAAGCGTTAAAATGCCAATACGAGAGGAATATATGAGACATATTGCAGTTAAATACGCAAATACAAGCGTTAAAATGCCAATATCAGAGTAATATATTTCTTAGCGTATTGCACTAAAAAGTTATAGGACTCCATAAAATATGTTCAGATGTTGATACAAATTCGTTTGAAATGAGACATATTGCACTAATATAGGCAAATACAAGCGTTAAAATGCCAATACCAGAGTAATATATTTCCTAGCGTATTGCACCAAAAAGTTATAGGACCCCGTAAAATATGTACGGAACAATTGATTCAAATTCGTTTCAAATGAGACATATTGCAGTAATATACGCAAATACAAGCGTTAATATGCCAATACGAGAGGAATATATGAGACATATTGCAGTTATATACGCAAATACAAGCGTTAAAATGCCAATACCAGAGTAATATATTTCTTAGCGTATTGCACTAAAAAGTTATAGGACCCAATAAAATATGTCCAGATATTGATTCAAATTCGTTTTAAATGAGACATATTTCAGTAATATACGCAAATACAAGCGTTAAAATGCCAATACCAGAGTAATATATTTCTCAGTGTCTTGCCCTAAAAAGTTATAGGACTCTATAAAACATGTTCAGATGTTGATACAAATTCGTTTCAAATGAGTCATATTGCAGTAATATACGCAAATACAAGCGTTAAAATGCCAATACCAGAGTAATATATTTCTTAGCGTATTGTACTTATAAGTTATAGTTCACCATTAAAAATGTTCAGATATTGATTCAAATTCGTTTCAAATGAGACATTTAGCAGTAATATACGCAAATACAAGCGTTAAAATGCCAATACGAGAGGAATATATGAGACATATTGCAGTTAAATACGCAAATACAAGCGTTAAAATGCCAACACCAGAGTAATATATTTCTCAGCGTCTTGCCCTAAAAAATTATAGGACTCTATAAAACATGTTCAGATGTTGATACAAATTCGTTTCAAATGAGTCATATTGCAGTAATATACGCAAATACAAGCGTTAAAATGCCAATACCAGAGTAATATATTTCTTAGCGTATTGTACTTATAAGTTATAGTTCACCATTAAAAATGTTCAGATATTGATTCAAATTCGTTTCAAATGAGACATTTAGCAGTAATATACGCAAATACAAGCGTTAAAATGCCAATACGAGAGGAATATATGAGACATATTGCAGTTAAATACGCAAATACAAGCGTTAAAATGCCAATATCAGAGTAATATATTTCTTAGCGTATTGCACTAAAAAGTTATAGGACTCCATAAAATATGTTCAGATGTTGATACAAATTCGTTTGAAATGAGACATATTGCACTAATATAGGCAAATACAAGCGTTAAAATGCCAATACCAGAGTAATATATTTCCTAGCGTATTGCACCAAAAAGTTATAGGACCCCGTAAAATATGTACGGAACAATTGATTCAAATTCGTTTCAAATGAGACATATTGCAGTAATATACGAGAATACAAGCGTTAAAATGCCAATACGAGAGGAATATATGAGACATATTGCAGTTAAATACGCAAATACAAGCGTTAAATTGCCAATACCAGAGTAATATATTTCTTAGCGTATTGCACTAAAAAGTTATAGGACTCCATAAAATATGTTCAGATGTTGATACAAATTAGTTTGAAATGAGACATATTGCAGTAATATACGCAAATACAAGCGTTAAAATGCCAATACCAGAGTAATATATTTCCTAGCGTATTGCACCAAAAAGTTATAGGACCCCGTAAAATATGTACAGATCAATTGATTCAAATTCGTTTCAAATGAGACATATTGCAGTAATATACGCAAATACAAGCGTTAATATGCCAATACGAGAGGAATATATGAGACATATTGCAGTTATATACGCAAATACAAGCGTTAAAATGCCAATACCAGAGTAATATATTTCTTAGCGTATTGCACTAAAAAGTTATAGGACCCAATAAAATATGTCCAGATATTGATTCAAATTCGTTTTAAATGAGACATATTTCAGTAATATACGCAAATACAAGCGTTAAAATGCCAATACCAGAGTAATATATTTCTCAGTGTCTTGCCCTAAAAAGTTATAGGACTCTATAAAACATGTTTAGATGTTGATACAAATTCGTTTCAAATGAGTCATATTGCAGTAATATACGCAAATACAAGCGTTAAAATGCCAATACCAGAGTAATATATTTCTTAGCGTATTGTACTTATAAGTTATAGTTCACCATTAAAAATGTTCAGATATTGATTCAAATTCGTTTCAAATGAGACATTTAGCAGTAATATACGCAAATACAAGCGTTAAAATGCCAATACGAGAGGAATATATGAGACATATTGCAGTTAAATACGCAAATACAAGCGTTAAAATGCCAATACCAGAGTAATATATTTTTTAGCGTATTGCACTAAAAAGTTATAGGACTCCATAAAATATGTTCAGATGTTGATACAAATTCGTTTGAAATGAGACATATTGCACTAATATAGGCAAATACAAGCGTTAAAATGCCAATACCAGAGTAATATATTTCCTAGCGTATTGCACCAAAAAGTTATAGGACCCCGTAAAATATGTACGGATCAATTGATTCAAATTCGTTTCAAATGAGACATATTGCAGTAATATACGCAAATACAAGCGTTAAAATGCCAATACGAGAGGAATATATGAGACATATTGCAGTTAAATACGCAAATACAAGCGTTAAAATGCCAATACCTGAGTAATATATAACTTAGCGTATTGTACTAAAAAGTTATAGGCCACCATTAAATATGTTCAGAAATTGATTCAAATTCGTTTCAAATGAGACATATTGCAGTAATATGCGCAAATACAAGCGTTAAAAGGACAATACTAGAGTAATATATTTCGTAGCGTATTGCACTAAAAAGTTATAGGACTCCATGAAATATGTTCAGATGTTCATACAAATTCATTTGAAATGAGACATATTGCACTAATATACGCAAATACAAGCGTTAAAATGCCAATACGAGTGGAATATATGAGACATATTGCAGTTAAATACGCAAATACAAGCGTTAAAATGCCAATACCAGAGTAATATATTTCTTAGCGTATTGCACTAAAAAGTTATTGGACTCCATAAAATATGTTCAGATGTTGATACAAATTCGTTTGAAATGAGACATATTGCAGTAATATACGCAAATACAAGCGTTAAAATGCCAATACCAGAGTAATATATTTCCTAGCGTATTGCACCAAAAAGTTATGGGACCCCGTAAAATATGTACGGATCAATTGATTCAAATTCGTTTCAAATGAGACATATTGCAGTAATATATTCAAATACAAGCGTTAAAATGCCAATACGAGAGGAATATATGAGACATATTGCAGTTATATAAGCAAATACAAGCGTTAAAATGCCAATACCAGGGTAATATATTTCTTAGCGTATTGCACTAAAAAGTTATAGGACTCCATAAAATATGTTCAGATGTTGATACAAATTCGTTTGAAATGCGACATATTGCACTAATATAGGCAAATACAAGCGTTAAAATGCCAATACCAGAGTAATATATTTCCTAGCGTATTGCACCAAAAAGTTATAGGACCCCGTAAAATATGTACGGATCAATTGATTCAAATTCGTTTCAAATGAGACATATTGCTGTAATATACGCAAATACAAGCGTTAGAATGCCAATACGAGAGGAATATATGAGACATATTGCAGTTAAATACGCAAATACAAGCGTTAAAATGCCAATACCAGAGTAATATATTTCTTAGCGTATTGCACTAAAAAGTTATAAGGACTCCATAAAATATGTTCAGATGTTGATACAAATTCGTTTGAAATGAGACATATTGCACTAATATAGGCAAATACAAGCGTTAAAATGCCAATACCAGAGTAATATATTTCCTAGCGATTTGCACCAAAAAGTTATAGTACCCCGTAAAATATGTACGGATCAAATGATTCAAATTCGTTTCAAATGAGACATATTGCAGTAATATACGCAAATACAAGCGTTAAAATGCCAATACGAGAGGAATATATGAGACATATTGCAGTTAAATACGCAAATACAAGCGTTAAAATGCCAATACCAGAGTAATATATTACTTAGCGTATTGCACTAGAAAGTTACAGGACTCCAAAAAAAAAAAATGTTCAGATGTTGATACAAATTCGTTTGAAATGAGACATATTGAAGTAATATACGCAAATACAAGCGTTAAAATGCCAATACCAGAGTAATATATTTCCTAGCGTATTGCACCAAAAAGTTATAGGACCCCGTAAAATATGTACGGATCAATTGATTCAAATTCGTTTCAAATGAGACATATTGCAGTAATATACGAGAATACAAGCGTTAAAATGCCAATACGAGAGGAATATATGAGATATATTGCAGTTAAATACGCAAACACAAGCGTTAAATTGCCAATACCAGAGTAATATATTTCTTAGCGTATTGCACTAAAAAGTTATAGGACTCCATAAAATATGTTCAGATGTTGATACAAATTCGTTTGAAATGAGACATATTGCAGTAATATACGCAAATACAAGCGTTAAAATGCCAATACCAGAGTAATATATTTCCTAGCGTATTGCACCAAAAAGTTATAGGACCCCGTAAAATATGTACGGATCAATTGATTCAAATTCGTTTCAAATGAGACATATTGCAGTAATATACGCAAATACAAGCGTTAATATGCCAATACGAGAGGAATATATGAGACATATTGCAGTTATATACGCAAATACAAGCGTTAAAATGCCAATACCAGAGTAATATATTTCTTAGCGTATTGCACTAAAAAGTTATAGGACCCAATAAAATATGTTCAGATATTGATTCAAATTCGTTTTAAATGAGACATATTTCAGTAATATACGCAAATACAAGCGTTAAAATGCCAATACCAGAGTAATATATTTCTCAGCGTCTTGCCCTAAAAAGTTATAGGACTCTATAAAACATGTTCAGATGTTGATACAAATTCGTTTCAAATGAGACATATTGCAGTAATATACGCAAATACAAGTGTTAAAATGCCAATACCTGAGTAAAATATAGCTTAGCGTATTGTACTAAAAAGTTATAGGACACCATTAAATATGTTCAGAAATTGATTCAAATTCGTTTCAAATGAGACATATTGCAGTAATATGCGCAAATACAAGCGTTAAAAGGACAATACTAGAGTAATATATTTCGTAGCGTATTGCACTAAAAAGTTATAGGACTCCATAAAATATGTTCAGATGTTCATACAAATTCATTTGAAATGAGACATATTGCACTAATATACGCAAATACAAGCGTTAAAATGCCAAAACCAGAGTAATATATTTCCTAGCGTATTGCACCAAAAAGTTATAGGACCCCGTAAAATATGTACGGATCAATTGATTCAAATTCGTTTCAAATGAGACATATTGCAGTAATATACGAGAATACAAGCGTTAAAAATGCCAATACGAGAGGATTATATGAGACATATTGCAGTTAAATACGCAAATACAAGCGTTAAATTGCCAATACCAGAGTAATATATTTCTTAGCGTATTGCACTAAAAAGTTATAGGACTCCATAAAATATGTTCAGATGTTGATACAAATTCGTTTGAAATGAGACATATTGCAGTTAGATACGCAAATACAAGCGTTAAAATGCCAATACCAGAGTAATATATTTCCTAGCGTATTGCACTAAAAAGTTATAGGACCCAATAAAATATGTTCAGATATTGATTCAAATTCGTTTCAAATGAGACATATTGCAGTAATATACGCAAATACAAGCGTTAAAATGCCAATACGAGAGGAATATATGAGACATATTGCAGTTAAATACGCAAATACAAGCGTTAAAATGCCAATACCAGAGTAATATATTTCTTAGCGTATTGCACTAAAAGTTATAGGACTCCATAAAATATGTTCAGATGTTGATACAAATTCGTTTGAAATGAGACATATTGCACTAATATAGGCAAATACAAGCGTTAAAATGCCAATACCAGAGTAATATATTTCCTAGCGTATTGCACCAAAAAGTTATAGGACCCCGTAAAATATGTACGGATCAATTGATTCAAATTCGTTTCAAATGAGACATATTGCAGTAATATACGCAAATACAAGCGTTAAAATGCCAATACGAGAGGAATATATGAGACATATTGCAGTTAAATACGCAAATACAAGCGTTAAAATGCCAATACCAGAGTAATATATTTCTTAGCGTATTGCACTAAAAATTATAGGACTCCATAAAATATGTTCAGATGTTGATACAAATTCGTTTGAAATGAGACATATTGCACTAATATAGGCAAATACAAGCGTTAAAATGCCAATACCAGAGTAATATATTTCCTAGCGTATTGCACCAAAAAGTTATAGGACCCCATAAAATATGTACGAATCAATTGATTCAAATTCGTTTCAAATGAGACATATTGCAGTAATATACGAGAATACAAGCGTTAAAATGCCAATACGAGAGGAATATATGAGACATATTGCAGTTAAATACGCAAACACAAGCGTTTAATTGCCAATACCAGAGTAATATATTTCTTAGCGTATTGCACTAAAAAGTTATAGGACTCCATAAAATATGTTCAGATGTTGATACAAATTCGTTTGAAATGAGACATATTGCAGTAATATACGCAAATACAAGCGTTAAAATGCCAATACCAGAGTAATATATTTCCTAGCGTATTGCACCAAAAAGTTATAGGACCCCGTAAAATATGTACGGATCAATTGATTCAAATTCGTTTCAAATGAGACATATTGCAGTAATATACGCAAATACAAGCGTTAATATGCCAATACGAGAGGAATATATGAGACATATTGCAGTTATATACGCAAATACTAGCGTTAAAATGCCAATACCAGAGTAATATATTTCTTAGCGTATTGCACTAAAAAGTTATAGGACCCAATAAAATATGTTCAGATACTGATTCAAATTCGTTTTAAATGAGACATATTTCAGTAATATACGCAAATACAAGCGTTAAAATGCCAATACCAGAGTAATATATTTCTCAGCGTCTTGCCCTAAAAAATTATAGGACTCTATAAAACATGTTCAGATGTTGATACAAATTCGTTTCAAATGAGTCATATTGCAGTAATATACGCAAATACAAGCGTTAAAATGCCAATACCAGAGTAATATATTTCTTAGCGTATTGTACTTATAAGTTATAGTTCACCATTAAAAATGTTCAGATATTGATTCAAATTCGTTTCAAATGCGACATTTAGCAGTAATATACGCAAATACAAGCGTTAAAATGCCAATACGAGAGGAATATATGAGACATATTGCAGTTAAATACGCAAATACAAGCGTTAAAATTCCAATATCAGAGTAATATATTTCTTAGCGTATTGCACTAAAAAGTTATAGGACTCCATAAAATATGTTCAGATGTTGATACAAATTCGTTTGAAATGAGACATATTGCACTAATATAGGCAAATACAAGCGTTAAAATGCCAATACCAGAGTAATATATTTCCTAGCGTATTGCACCAAAAAGTTATAGGACCCCGCAAAATATGTACGGATCAATTGATTCAAATTCGCTTCAAATGAGACATATTGCAGTAATATACGAGAATACATGCGTTAAAATGCCAATACGAGAGGAATATATGAGACATATTGCAGTTAAATACGCAAATACAAGCGTTAAATTGCCAATACCAGAGTAATATATTTCTTAGCGTATTGCACTAAAAAGTTATAGGACTCCATAAAATATGTTCAGATGTTGATACAAATTCGTTTCAAATGAGACATATTGCAGTAATATGCGCAAATACAAGCGTTAAAAGGACAATACTAGAGTAATATATTTCGTAGCGTATTGCACTAAAAAGTTATAGGACTCCATGAAATATGTTCAGATGTTCATACAAATTCATTTGAAATGAGACATATTGCACTAATATACGCAAATACAAGCGTTTAAAATGCCAATACGAGTGGAATATATGAGACATATTGCAGTTAAATACGCAAATACAAGCGTTAAAATGCCAATACCAGAGTAATATATTTCTTAGCGTATTGCACTAAAAAGTTATAGGACTCCATAAAATATGTTCAGATGTTGATACAAATTCGTTTGAAATGAGACATATTGCAGTAATATACGCAAATACAAGCGTTAAAATGCCAATACCAGAGTAATATATTTCCTAGCGTATTGCACCAAAAAGTTATGGGACCCCGTAAAATATGTACGGATCAATTGATTCAAATTCGTTTCAAATGAGACATATTGCAGTAATATATTCAAATACAAGCGTTAAAATGCCAATACCAGAGTAATATATTTCCTAGCGTATTGCACCAAAAAGTTATAGGACCCCGTAAAATATGTACGGATCAATTGATTCAAATTCGTTTCAAATGAGACATATTGCAGTAATATACGCAAATACAAGCGTTAAAATGCCAATACGAGAGGAATATATGAGACATATTGCAGTTAAATACGCAAATACAAGCGTTAACATGCCAATACCAGAGTAATATATTTCTTAGCGTATTGCACTAAAAAGTTATAGGACTCCATAAAATATGTTCAGATGTTGATACAAATTCGTTTGAAATGAGACATATTGCACTAATATAGGCAAATACAAGCGTTAAAATGCCAATACCAGAGTAATATATTTCCTAGCGTATTGCACCAAAAAGTTATAGGACCCCGTAAAATATGTACGGATCAAATGATTCAAATTCGTTTCAAATGAGACATATTGCAGTAATATACGCAAATACAAGCGTTAAAATGCCAATACGAGAGGAATATATGAGACATATTGCAGTTAAATACGCAAATACAAGCGTTAAAATGCCAATACCTGAGTAATATATAACTTAGCGTATTGTACTAAAAAGTTATAGGCCACCATTAAATATGTTCAGAAATTGATTCAAATTCGTTTCAAATGAGACATATTGCAGTAATATGCGCAAATACAAGCGTTAAAAGGACAATACTAGAGTAATATATTTCGTAGCGTATTGCACTAAAAAGTTATAGGACTCCATGAAATATGTTCAGAAGTTCATACAAATTCATTTGAAATGAGACATATTGCACTAATATACGCAAATACAAGCGTTAAAATGCCAATACGAGTGGAATATATGAGACATATTGCAGTTAAATACGCAAATACAAGCGTTAAAATGCCAATACCAGAGTAATATATTTCTTAGCGTATTGCACTAAAAATTTATAGGACTCCATAAAATATGTTCAGATGTTGATACAAATTCGTTTGAAATGAGACATATTGCAGTAATATACGCAAATACAAGCGTTAAAATGCCAATACCAGAGTAATATATTTCCTAGCGTATTGCACCAAAAAGTTATGGGACCCCGTAAAATATGTACGGATCAATTGATTCAAATTCGTTTCAAATGAGACATATTGCAGTAATATATTCAAATACAAGCGTTAAAATGCCAATACGAGAGGAATATATGAGACATATTGCAGTTATATAAGCAAATACAAGCGTTAAAATGCCAATACCAGGGTAATATATTTCTTAGCGTATTGCACTAAAAAGTTATAGGACTCCATAAAATATGTTCAGATGTTGATACAAATTCGTTTGAAATGAGACATATTGCACTAATATAGGCAAATACAAGCGTTAAAATGCCAATACCAGAGTAATATATTTCCTAGCGTATTGCACCAAAAAGTTATAGGACCCCGTAAAATATGTACGGATCAATTGATTCAAATTCGTTTCAAATGAGACATATTGCTGTAATATACGCAAATACAAGCGTTAAAATCCCAATACGAGAGGAATATATGAGACATATTGCAGTTAAATACGCAAATACAAGCGTTAAAATGCCAATACCAGAGTAATATATTTCTTAGCGTATTGCACTAAAAAGTTATAAGGACTCCATAAAATATGTTCAGATGTTGATACAAATTCGTTTGAAATGAGACATATTGCACTAATATAGGCAAATACAAGCGTTAAAATGCCAATACCAGAGTAATATATTTCCTAGCGTATTGCACCAAAAAGTTATAGGACCCCGTAAAATATGTACGGATCAAATGATTCAAATTCGTTTCAAATGAGACATATTGCAGTAATATACGCAAATACAAGCGTTAAAATGCTAATACGAGAGGAATATATGAGACATATTGCAGTTAAATACGCAAATACAAGCGTTAAAATGCCAATACCAGAGTAATATATTACTTAGCGTATTGCACTAAAAAGTTACAGGACTCCAAAAAAAAAAAATGTTCAGATGTTGATACAAATTCGTTTGAAATGAGACATATTGCACTAATATAAGCAAATACAAGCGTTAAAATGCCAATACCAGAGTAATATATTTCGTAGCGTATTGCACTAAAAAGTTATAGGACTCCATGAAATATGTTCAGATGTTCATACAAATTCATTTGAAATGAGACATATTGCACTAATATACGCAAATACAAGCGTTAAAATGCCAATACGAGTGGAATATATGAGACATATTGCAGTTAAATACGCAAATACAAGCGTTAAAATGCCAATACCAGAGTAATATATTTCTTAGCGTATTGCACTAAAAAGTTATAGGACCCAATAAAATATGTTCAGATATTGATTCAAATTCGTTTTAAATGAGACATATTTCAGTAATATACGCAAATACAAGCGTTAAAATGCCAATACCAAAGTAATATATTTCTCAGCGTCTTGCCCTAAAAAGTTATAGGACTCTATAAAACATGTTCAGATGTTGATACAAATTCGTTTCAAATGAGACATATTGCAGTAATATACGCAAATACAAGCGTTAAAATGCCAATACCTGAGTAATATATAGCTTAGCGTATTGTACTAAAAAGTTATAGGCTACCATTAAATATGTTCAGAAATTGATTCAAATTCGTTTCAAATGAGACATATTGCAGTAATATGCGCAAATACAAGCGTTAAAAGGACAATACTAGAGTAATATATTTCGTAGCGTTTTGCACTAAAAAGTTATAGGACTCCATAAAATATGTTCAGATGTTCATACAAATTCATTTGAAATGAGACATATTGCACTAATATACGCAAATACAAGCGTTAAAATGCCAAAACCAGAGTAATATATTTCCTAGCGTATTGCACCAAAAAGTTATAGGACCCCGTAAAATATGTACGGATCAATTGATTCAAATTCGTTTCAAATGAGACATATTGCAGTAATATACGAGAATACAAGCGTTAAAAATGCCAATACGAGAGGAATATATGAGACATATTGCAGTTAAATACGCAAATACAAGCGTTAAATTGCCAATACCAGAGTAATATATTTCTTAGCGTATTGCACTAAAAAGTTATAGGACTCCATAAAATATGTTCAGATGTTGATACAAATTCGTTTGAAATGAGACATATTGCAGTTAGATACGCAAATACAAGCGTTAAAATGCCAATACCAGAGTAATATATTTCCTAGCGTATTGCACTAAAAAGTTATAGGACCCAATAAAATATGTTCAGATATTGATTCAAATTCGTTTCAAATGAGACATATTGCAGTAATATACGCAAATACAAGCGTTAAAATGCCAATACGAGAGGAATATATGAGACATATTGCAGTTAAATACGCAAATACAAGCGTTAAAATGCCAATATCAGAGTAATATATTTCTTAGCGTATTGCACTAAAAACTTATAGGACTCCATAAAATATGTTCAGATGTTGATACAAATTCGTTTGAAATGAGACATATTGCACTAATATAGGCAAATACAAGCGTTAAAATGCCAATACCAGAGTAATATATTTCCTAGCGTATTGCACCAAAAAGTTATAGGACCCCGTAAAATATATACGGATCAATTGATTCAAATTCGTTTCAAATGAGACATATTGCAGTAATATACGAGAATACAAGCGTTAAAATGCCAATACGAGAGGAATATATGAGACATATTGCAGTTAAATACGCAAATACAAGCGTTAAATTGCCAATACCAGAGTAATATATTTCTTAGCGTATTGCACTAAGAAGTTATAGGACTCCATAAAATATGTTCAGATGTTGATACAAATTCGTTTGAAATGAGACATATTGTATTAATATACGCAAATACAAGCGTTAAAATGCCAATACCAGAGTAATATATTTCCTAGCGTATTGCACCAAAAAGTTATAGGCCACCATTAAAAATGTTCAGATATTGATTCAAATTCGTTTCAAATGAGACATATAGCAGTAATATACGCAAATACAAGCGTTAAAATGCCAATACGAGAGGAATATATGAGACATATTGCAGTTATATAAGCAAATACAAGCGTTAAAATGCCAATACCAGAGTAATATATTTCTTAGCGTATTGCACTAAAAAGTTATAGGACTCCATAAAATATGTTCAGATGTTGATACAAATTCGTTTGAAATGAGACATATTGCACTAATATAGGCAAATACAAGCGTTAAAATGCCAATACCAGAGTAATATATTTCCTAGCGTATTGCACCAAAAAAGTTATAGGACCCCGTAAAATATGTACGGATCAAATGATTCAAATTCGTTTCAAATGAGACATATTGCAGTAATATACGCAAATACAAGCGTTAATATGCCAATACGAGAGGAATATATGAGACACATTGCAGTTATATACGCAAATATAAGCGTTAAAATGCCAATACCAGAGTAATATATTTCTCAGCGTCTTGCCCTAAAAAGTTATAGGACTCTATAGAACATGTTCAGATGTTGATACAAATTCGTTTCAAATGAGACATATTGCAGTAATATACGCAAATACAAGCGTTAACATGCCAATGCCTGAGTAATATATAACTAAGCGTATTGTACTAAAAAGTTATAGGCCACCATTAAATATGTTCAGAATTGATTCAAATTCGTTTCAAATGAGACATATTGCAGTAATATGCGCAAATACAGGCGTTAAAAGGACAATACTAGAGTAATATATTTCGTAAGCGTATTGCACTAAAAAGTTATAGGACTCCATAAAATATGTTCAGATGTTCATACAAATTCATTTGAAATGAGACATATTGCACTAATTTACGCAAACTGCAATATGTCTCATATATTCCTCTCGTATTGGCATTTTAACGCTTGTATTCTCGTATATTACTGAAATATGTCTCATTTGAAACGAATTTGAATCAATTGATCCGTACATATTTTACGGGGTCCTATAACTTTTTGGTGCAATACGCTAGGAAATATATTACTCTGGTATTGGCATTTTAACGCTGGTATTTGCCTATATTAGTGCAATATGTCTCATTTCAAACGAATTTGTATCAACATCTGAACATATTTTATAGAGTCCTATAACTTTTTAGTGCAATACGCTAAGAAATATATTACTCTGGTATTGGCATTTTAACGCTTGTATTTGCGTATTTAACTGCAATATGTCTCATATATTCCTCTCGTATTGGCATTTTAACGCTTGTATTTGCGTATATTACTGCAATATGTCTCATTTGAAACGAATTTGAATCAATTGATCCGTACATATTTTACGGGGTCCTATAACTTTTTGGTGCAATACGCTAGGAAATATATTACTCTGGTATTGGCATTTTAACGCTTGTATTTGCCTTTATTAGTGCAATATGTCTCATTTCAAACGAATTTGTATCAACATCTGAACATATTTTATGGAGTCCTATAACTTTTTAGTGCAATACGCTAAGAAATATATTACTCTGGTATTGGCATTTTAACGCTTGTATTTGCTTATATAACTGCAATATGTCTCATATATTCCTCTCGTATTGGCATTTTAACGCTTGTATTTGCG
>CALUEK010000400.1:0-34899 GCA_944039245.1 Nebria salina | reverse complement strand
TATCGGAAAAATCCGACACTTGCACACCAAATTGCTTTTAAGAAAGCACGTGCGCAAGCAAGACGTACAATTATTAAGTCTAAAACTGAGTCTTGGCGTGGTTTTGTTTCTTCAATCGGCACTGATTCCGACCAAACTATACTTTGGAAGAAAATCAGATATATGAACGGCTACAAGAAAAGTTCCCATATTCCAATGCTCCAGGCTAATGACCAAGTACACACTAGTAGAGATGAGATTTGTGAGATTTTAGCAGACCAGTTTGAGGCTGTTAGCAATTCGGACAATTATTCACTTCATTTTTTGCGCGTAAAAGCGTCTGAGGAGGTTCCACTTGACTTTAACTCGGATAACTCTGAGTTGTACAATTCTAGCTTTTCTTTCGACGAATTCGAATTTGCACTCAGTCGTACTGCAAACACTTCTGTCGGGCATGACGACATCGCTTACGCAATGCTTCGACATCTACCCGACCATTTTAAGCAAAGAATAGTGAAATTTCTTAACCATCTTTGGGTTGAAAATATCTATCCAGACGTTTGGCGTGAAGCAATAATTATACCGATTCTGAAAAAGGGAAAAGAAGTGTCTCTTGCATCTAGTTATCGTCCTATATCTTTGACGTGCCATCTGTCAAAGGTATATGAACGTATGATCAATTTCCGGCTCAGCTGGTTTCTAGAATCTCGCAATCTCATCAACAAACATCAATGTGGATCTCGTCAGCACCATTCTACCACTGACCTTCATGTGTATTTGACTAACGCCATTCAGTCTAGTATCTTAAAACGCAACCATATGGTTGCTGTGTTTTTCGATCTAGAGAAAGCGTTCGACATGACCTGGAGATATGGAATACTACGAAAATTGCACAACTGGGGTTTACGAGGCCATCTGCCTCAATTCATTGAAAACTTTCTTTGTAGCCGCTCATTTAGGGTCCGAGTTGGAGAAAGTCTCTCTTCTACACGACCGCTGCAAAACGGTATTCCCCAAGGTTCTTCCATAAGTATAACATTATTCTTGATTGCAATCAACGACATCGTTTCTACCATCCCCAATACCGTTGATTATTGTTTATATGTTGACGACCTCACCCTCTTCACTTCGTCTCAATCTCTCGCTCTTTGTCAGGAGAGATTACAGCAGGCTGTAGACATTGTTTCTCTGGCCGCATCCGACCGTGGTTTCCGTTTCTCTACGGAAAAGACATGTGCTATCGATTTTTGTCGACAACGCAAAGCACACAACTGTCCTGTTGTGACGCTTTACAACAGACCAGTGCGGATTGTAGATGAGGTGAAGTTTTTGGGTTTAATTTTCGACAGACGTTTCTTACTATTGAAACACATCAACACTGTTTCTGCGCAGTGCAGAATGACATTGAATGCAATCAAGTGTATTGCCTCCACAAAATGGGGAGCCGAAAGGGACTCTTTGCTGCGCCTGTACACCAGTCTGGTTCTGTCCAAGATAGACTTCGGTGCTATCATTATGTATACTGCTAGTCCTCATCACTTGAAGAAGCTAGATAGCGTGCATAATGCTGGCATTCGAACAGTCACCGGTGCGTTCAGAACTACCCCAATTCCAAGCCTTCACTGTGAAGCCGGTGTACCGCCACTTCACATAAGGTACATCAAACTTGGTTTGCGGTACGTTTGTAAAGTCCTTTCGCTCACACAGCACATAAATTATCCAGTTTTTGATAACAATTACGAGTTAGACCAACTGTACAGAAACAGTTCAACTTTCCTCTACCCTCTCGCTCTTAAGCTCCCACGGTTGTTAAACACTATAATAAGCAACCAAGGGCCGGTCTTACACCGCATTTATGGTGAAGTACCTCCATGGGCTTCCCTCCATATTAAGAAAAACTTAGTGCTTACCAACCTGCCAAAAGATTCCACTCCTAATGCCATATACTTGATTGAATTCTTCTTTCAATTGCAACAATACACAGACTTTCAACACACATATACTGATGGCTCCAAGACAGACTCCGGTACAGGCTGCGCTTTTGTGACTGACGGTGTATCCCAGTCGTTCACACTGGCACCCATATGCTCGGTGTACACTGCCGAGTTATATGGTATTCTCTACTCTCTTCGACACTCTCGTCAATCTATCGAAGAGCATCGTCACCTGCTCATCTGCACTGATTCCTTAAGTTCCATCTTAGGCATCGGTAGCAGATTCTCCACAGATCCAACCGTTTTGGATATCCGCGAAGAAATCGATAGGTTACGGGAGCTAGAGAGAGATGTCGTACTAATGTGGATACCTGGACATGCTGGGATACCCGGCAATCACCGCGCCGACCGAGCTGCTCTCGGAGCAGCCAACGGCAACTATGTTGTCCGTCAGCCATTGCGCACCGATGATGTGTTGAGGTCTGTGACTGGGTATTGTCTTAAGTTATGGCAGGAGGAGTGGAATTTATCTACGAGCAAATTGCGACGTGTAAAGTTGTCAGTGGAGCGGTGGACATCACCGCTCCGCCTAACAAGGTGTGAGCAAGTGGTCATCTCTCGTCTGAGATTAGGCCATACTTGTCTCACTCACGTGTACCTGTTACTAGGAGAACAACCACCGTTCTGCGCCACTTGTAACACTAGGCTCACTCTCGAACATATTTTCGAGCAGTGTCCTAGCTACAATTTACATCGTCGCAATGCTGGTATTGAGGATCCCATGGAGATTTCTTTATCCAATAATGCAACAAGCATTTGCAAATTGCTCTCATTTCTGAGAGCAGCTGATTTGTTTGCGCAAATATGAAAGGGTTCTCTTTTATAAATGTTAATATTCTTATTTCCATTTTATTTTTATTCATTTATTAGCATTCCGCACTATTTAGCAGCCGAGGCTGCGGTTTTTGTAGTTCCTATCAAACTGTGCAATGTTCTTCCACACATGAGGAAGTGTAACATTTTTCTTTACGCTTTATTTATGCTAAAGCTGATATTTTCGGATATTTTTAATAGTACAACGTTTTCTCGAATGTGTTAACATTACTGTATATATATATTTATACTCAAACCAGATTAAATCTCTAATTTTATATCCTCTTAATTGGTTCATTTTTTATAATTTATTATTTTTTCATGTTACAAAATACGATTTTCTATATATTTGAACTTCACTTGTACAAGCGGTAATGACCTTAGACGTCGATCCGCAATTCAATAAAAAAAAAAAAAAACAAATAACTAAATAACTAAATAACTAAATAACTAAATAACTAAATAACTAAATAACTAAATAACTAAATAACTAAATAACTAAATAACTAAATAACTAAATAACTAAATAACTAAATAACTAAATAACTAAATAACTAAATAACTAAATAACTAAATAACTAAATAACTAAATAACTAAATAACTAAATAACTAAATAACTAAATAACTAAATAACTAAATAACTAAATAACTAAATAACTAAATAACTAAATAACTAAATAACTAAATAACTAAATAACTAAATAACTAAATAACTAAATAACTAAATAACTAAATAACTCAATAACTCAATAACTCAATAACTCAATAACTCAATAACTCAATAACTCAATAACTCAATAACTCAATAACTCAATAACTCAATAACTCAATAACTCAATAACTCAATAACTCAATAACTCAATAACTCAATAACTAAATAACTAAATAACTAAATAACTAAATAACTAAATAACTAAATAACTAAATAACTAAATAACTAAATAACTAAATAACTAAATAACTAAATAACTAAATAACTAAATAACTAAATAACTAAATAACTAAATAACTAAATAACTAAATAACTAAATAACTAAATAACTAAATAACTAAATAACTAAATAACTAAATAACTAAATAACTAAATAACTAAATAACTAAATAACTAAATAACTAAATAACTAAATAACTAAATAACTAAATAACTAAATAACTAAATAACTAAATAACTAAATAACTAAATAACTAAATAACTAAATAACTAAATAACTAAATAACTAAATAACTAAATAACTAAATAACTAAATAACTAAATAACTAAATAACTAAATAACTAAATAACTAAATAACTAAATAACTAAATAACTAAATAACTAAATAACTAAATAACTAAATAACTAAATAACTAAATAACTAAATAACTAAATAACTAAATAACTAAATAACTAAATAACTAAATAACTAAATAACTAAATAACTAAATAACTAAATAACTAAATAACTAAATAACTAAATAACTAAATAACTAAATAACTAAATAACTAAATAACTAAATAACTAAATAACTAAATAACTAAATAACTAAATAACTAAATAACTAAATAACTAAATAACTAAATAACTAAATAACTAAATAACTAAATAACTAAATAACTAATAACTAAATAACTAAATAACTAAATAACTAAATAACTAAATAACTAAATAACTAAATAACTAAATAACTAAATAACTAAATAACTAAATAACTAAATAACTAAATAACTAAATAACTAAATAACTAAATAACTAAATAACTAAATAACTAAATAACTAAATAACTAAATAACTAAATAACTAAATAACTAAATAACTAAATAACTAAATAACTAAATAACTAAATAACTAAATAACTAAATAACTAAATAACTAAATAACTAAATAACTAATAACTAAAACTAAATAACTAAATAACTAAATCTAACTAAATAACTAAATAACTAAATAACTAAATAACTAAATAACTAATAACTAAATAACTAACTAATAACTAAATAACTAAATAACTAAATAATTAAATAACTAAATAACTAAATAACTAAATAACTAATAACTAAATAACTAAATAACTAAATAACTAAATAACTAAATAACTAAATAACTAATAACTAAATAACTAAATAACTAAATAACTAAATAACTAAATAACTAAATAACTAAATAACTAAATAACTAAATCAAATAACATAACTAAATAACTAAATAACTAAATAACTAAATAACTAAATAACTAAATAACTAAATAACTAAATAACTAAATAACTAAATAACTAAATAACTAAATAACTAAATAACTAAATAACTAAATAACTAAATAACTAAATAACTAAATAACTAAATAACTAAATAACTAAATAACTAAATAACTAAATAACTAAATAACTAAATAACTAAATAACTAAATAACTAAATAACTAAATAACTAAATAACTAAATAACTAAATAACTAAATAACTAAATAACTAAATAACTAAATAACTAAATAACTCAATAACTCAATAACTAAATAACTCAATAACTAAATAACTCAATAACTCAATAACTCAATAACTCAATAACTCAATAACTCAATAACTCAATAACTAAATAACTAAATAACTAAATAACTCAATAACTAAATAACTAAATAACTAAATAACTAAATAACTAAATAACTAAATAACTAAATAACTAAATAACTAAATAACTAAATAACTAAATAACTAAATAACTAAATAACTAAATAACTAAATAACTAAATAACTAAATAACTAAATAACTAAATAACTAAATAACTAAATAACTAAATAACTAAATAACTAAATAACTAAATAACTAAATAACTAAATAACTAAATAACTAAATAACTAAATAACTAAATAACTAAATAACTAAATAACTAAATAACTAAATAACTAAATAACTAAATAACTAAATAACTAAATAACTAAATAACTAAATAACTAAATAACTAAATAACTAAATAACTAAATAACTAAATAACTAAATAACTAAATAACTAAATAACTAAATAACTAAATAACTAAATAACTAAATAACTAAATAACTAAATAACTAAATAACTAAATAACTAAATAACTAAATAACTAAATAACTAAATAACTAAATAACTAAATAACTAAATAACTAAATAACTAAATAACTAAATAACTAAATAACTAAATAACTAAATAACTAAATAACTAAATAACTAAATAACTAAATAACTAAATAACTAAATAACTAAATAACTAAATAACTAAATAACTAAATAACTAAATAACTAAATAACTAAATAACTAAATAACTAAATAACTAAATAACTAAATAACTAAATAACTAAATAACTAAATAACTAAATAACTAAATAACTAAATAACTAAATAACTAAATAACTAAATAACTAAATAACTAAATAACTAAATAACTAAATAACTAAATAACTAAATAACTAAATAACTAAATAACTAAATAACTAAATAACTAAATAACTAAATAACTAAATAACTAAATAACTAAATAACTAAATAACTAAATAACTAAATAACTAAATAACTAAATAACTAAATAACTAAATAACTAAATAACTAAATAACTAAATAACTAAATAACTAAATAACTAAATAACTAAATAACTAAATAACTAAATAACTAAATAACTAAATAACTAAATAACTAAATAACTAAATAACTAAATAACTAAATAACTAAATAACTAAATAACTAAATAACTAAATAACTAAATAACTAAATAACTAAATAACTAAATAACTAAATAACTAAATAACTAAATAACTAAATAACTAAATAACTAAATAACTAAATAACTAAATAACTAAATAACTAAATAACTAAATAACTAAATAACTAAATAACTAAATAACTAAATAACTAAATAACTAAATAACTAAATAACTAAATAACTAAATAACTAAATAACTAAATAACTAAATAACTAAATAACTAAATAACTAAATAACTAAATAACTAAATAACTAAATAACTAAATAACTAAATAACTAAATAACTAAATAACTAAATAACTAAATAACTAAATAACTAAATAACTAAATAACTAAATAACTAAATAACTAAATAACTAAATAACTAAATAACTAAATAACTAAATAACTAAATAACTAAATAACTAAATAACTAAATAACTAAATAACTAAATAACTAAATAACTAAATAACTAAATAACTAAATAACTAAATAACTAAATAACTAAATAACTAAATAACTAAATAACTAAATAACTAAATAACTAAATAACTAAATAACTAAATAACTAAATAACTAAATAACTAAATAACTAAATAACTAAATAACTAAATAACTAAATAACTAAATAACTAAATAACTAAATAACTAAATAACTAAATAACTAAATAACTAAATAACTAAATAACTAAATAACTAAATAACTAAATAACTAAATAACTAAATAACTAAATAACTAAATAACTAAATAACTAAATAACTAAATAACTAAATAACTAAATAACTAAATAACTAAATAACTAAATAACTAAATAACTAAATAACTAAATAACTAAATAACTAAATAACTAAATAACTAAATAACTAAATAACTAAATAACTAAATAACTAAATAACTAAATAACTAAATAACTAAATAACTAAATAACTAAATAACTAAATAACTAAATAACTAAATAACTAAATAACTAAATAACTAAATAACTAAATAACTAAATAACTAAATAACTAAATAACTAAATAACTAAATAACTAAATAACTAAATAACTAAATAACTAAATAACTAAATAACTAAATAACTAAATAACTAAATAACTAAATAACTAAATAACTAAATAACTAAATAACTAAATAACTAAATAACTAAATAACTAAATAACTAAATAACTAAATAACTAAATAACTAAATAACTAAATAACTAAATAACTAAATAACTAAATAACTAAATAACTAAATAACTAAATAACTAAATAACTAAATAACTAAATAACTAAATAACTAAATAACTAAATAACTAAATAACTAAATAACTAAATAACTAAATAACTAAATAACTAAATAACTAAATAACTAAATAACTAAATAACTAAATAACTAAATAACTAAATAACTAAATAACTAAATAACTAAATAACTAAATAACTAAATAACTAAATAACTAAATAACTAAATAACTAAATAACTAAATAACTAAATAACTAAATAACTAAATAACTAAATAACTAAATAACTAAATAACTAAATAACTAAATAACTAAATAACTAAATAACTAAATAACTAAATAACTAAATAACTAAATAACTAAATAACTAAATAACTAAATAACTAAATAACTAAATAACTAAATAACTAAATAACTAAATAACTAAATAACTAAATAACTAAATAACTAAATAACTAAATAACTAAATAACTAAATAACTAAATAACTAAATAACTAAATAACTAAATAACTAAATAACTAAATAACTAAATAACTAAATAACTAAATAACTAAATAACTAAATAACTAAATAACTAAATAACTAAATAACTAAATAACTAAATAACTAAATAACTAAATAACTAAATAACTAAATAACTAAATAACTAAATAACTAAATAACTAAATAACTAAATAACTAAATAACTAAATAACTAAATAACTAAATAACTAAATAACTAAATAACTAAATAACTAAATAACTAAATAACTAAATAACTAAATAACTAAATAACTAAATAACTAAATAACTAAATAACTAAATAACTAAATAACTAAATAACTAAATAACTAAATAACTAAATAACTAAATAACTAAATAACTAAATAACTAAATAACTAAATAACTAAATAACTAAATAACTAAATAACTAAATAACTAAATAACTAAATAACTAAATAACTAAATAACTAAATAACTAAATAACTAAATAACTAAATAACTAAATAACTAAATAACTAAATAACTAAATAACTAAATAACTAAATAACTAAATAACTAAATAACTAAATAACTAAATAACTAAATAACTAAATAACTAAATAACTAAATAACTAAATAACTAAATAACTAAATAACTAAATAACTAAATAACTAAATAACTAAATAACTAAATAACTAAATAACTAAATAACTAAATAACTAAATAACTAAATAACTAAATAACTAAATAACTAAATAACTAAATAACTAAATAACTAAATAACTAAATAACTAAATAACTAAATAACTAAATAACTAAATAACTAAATAACTAAATAACTAAATAACTAAATAACTAAATAACTAAATAACTAAATAACTAAATAACTAAATAACTAAATAACTAAATAACTAAATAACTAAATAACTAAATAACTAAATAACTAAATAACTAAATAACTAAATAACTAAATAACTAAATAACTAAATAACTAAATAACTAAATAACTAAATAACTAAATAACTAAATAACTAAATAACTAAATAACTAAATAACTAAATAACTAAATAACTAAATAACTAAATAACTAAATAACTAAATAACTAAATAACTAAATAACTAAATAACTAAATAACTAAATAACTAAATAACTAAATAACTAAATAACTAAATAACTAAATAACTAAATAACTAAATAACTAAATAACTAAATAACTAAATAACTAAATAACTAAATAACTAAATAACTAAATAACTAAATAACTAAATAACTAAATAACTAAATAACTAAATAACTAAATAACTAAATAACTAAATAACTAAATAACTAAATAACTAAATAACTAAATAACTAAATAACTAAATAACTAAATAACTAAATAACTAAATAACTAAATAACTAAATAACTAAATAACTAAATAACTAAATAACTAAATAACTAAATAACTAAATAACTAAATAACTAAATAACTAAATAACTAAATAACTAAATAACTAAATAACTAAATAACTAAATAACTAAATAACTAAATAACTAAATAACTAAATAACTAAATAACTAAATAACTAAATAACTAAATAACTAAATAACTAAATAACTAAATAACTAAATAACTAAATAACTAAATAACTAAATAACTAAATAACTAAATAACTAAATAACTAAATAACTAAATAACTAAATAACTAAATAACTAAATAACTAAATAACTAAATAACTAAATAACTAAATAACTAAATAACTAAATAACTAAATAACTAAATAACTAAATAACTAAATAACTAAATAACTAAATAACTAAATAACTAAATAACTAAATAACTAAATAACTAAATAACTAAATAACTAAATAACTAAATAACTAAATAACTAAATAACTAAATAACTAAATAACTAAATAACTAAATAACTAAATAACTAAATAACTAAATAACTAAATAACTAAATAACTAAATAACTAAATAACTAAATAACTAAATAACTAAATAACTAAATAACTAAATAACTAAATAACTAAATAACTAAATAACTAAATAACTAAATAACTAAATAACTAAATAACTAAATAACTAAATAACTAAATAACTAAATAACTAAATAACTAAATAACTAAATAACTAAATAACTAAATAACTAAATAACTAAATAACTAAATAACTAAATAACTAAATAACTAAATAACTAAATAACTAAATAACTAAATAACTAAATAACTAAATAACTAAATAACTAAATAACTAAATAACTAAATAACTAAATAACTAAATAACTAAATAACTAAATAACTAAATAACTAAATAACTAAATAACTAAATAACTAAATAACTAAATAACTAAATAACTAACTAAATAACTAAATAACTAAATAACTAAATAACTAAATAACTAAATAACTAAATAACTAAATAACTAAATAACTAAATAACTAAATAACTAAATAACTAAATAACTAAATAACTAAATAACTAAATAACTAAATAACTAAATAACTAAATAACTAAATAACTAAATAACTAAATAACTAAATAACTAAATAACTAAATAACTAAATAACTAAATAACTAAATAACTAAATAACTAAATAACTAAATAACTAAATAACTAAATAACTAAATAACTAAATAACTAAATAACTAAATAACTAAATAACTAAATAACTAAATAACTAAATAACTAAATAACTAAATAACTAAATAACTAAATAACTAAATAACTAAATAACTAAATAACTAAATAACTAAATAACTAAATAACTAAATAACTAAATAACTAAATAACTAAATAACTAAATAACTAAATAACTAAATAACTAAATAACTAAATAACTAAATAACTAAATAACTAAATAACTAAATAACTAAATAACTAAATAACTAAATAACTAAATAACTAAATAACTAAATAACTAAATAACTAAATAACTAAATAACTAAATAACTAAATAACTAAATAACTAAATAACTAAATAACTAAATAACTAAATAACTAAATAACTAAATAACTAAATAACTAAATAACTAAATAACTAAATAACTAAATAACTAAATAACTAAATAACTAAATAACTAAATAACTAAATAACTAAATAACTAAATAACTAAATAACTAAATAACTAAATAACTAAATAACTAAATAACTAAATAACTAAATAACTAAATAACTAAATAACTAAATAACTAAATAACTAAATAACTAAATAACTAAATAACTAAATAACTAAATAACTAAATAACTAAATAACTAAATAACTAAATAACTAAATAACTAAATAACTAAATAACTAAATAACTAAATAACTAAATAACTAAATAACTAAATAACTAAATAACTAAATAACTAAATAACTAAATAACTAAATAACTAAATAACTAAATAACTAAATAACTAAATAACTAAATAACTAAATAACTAAATAACTAAATAACTAAATAACTAAATAACTAAATAACTAAATAACTAAATAACTAAATAACTAAATAACTAAATAACTAAATAACTAAATAACTAAATAACTAAATAACTAAATAACTAAATAACTAAATAACTAAATAACTAAATAACTAAATAACTAAATAACTAAATAACTAAATAACTAAATAACTAAATAACTAAATAACTAAATAACTAAATAACTAAATAACTAAATAACTAAATAACTAAATAACTAAATAACTAAATAACTAAATAACTAAATAACTAAATAACTAAATAACTAAATAACTAAATAACTAAATAACTAAATAACTAAATAACTAAATAACTAAATAACTAAATAACTAAATAACTAAATAACTAAATAACTAAATAACTAAATAACTAAATAACTAAATAACTAAATAACTAAATAACTAAATAACTAAATAACTAAATAACTAAATAACTAAATAACTAAATAACTAAATAACTAAATAACTAAATAACTAAATAACTAAATAACTAAATAACTAAATAACTAAATAACTAAATAACTAAATAACTAAATAACTAAATAACTAAATAACTAAATAACTAAATAACTAAATAACTAAATAACTAAATAACTAAATAACTAAATAACTAAATAACTAAATAACTAAATAACTAAATAACTAAATAACTAAATAACTAAATAACTAAATAACTAAATAACTAAATAACTAAATAACTAAATAACTAAATAACTAAATAACTAAATAACTAAATAACTAAATAACTAAATAACTAAATAACTAAATAACTAAATAACTAAATAACTAAATAACTAAATAACTAAATAACTAAATAACTAAATAACTAAATAACTAAATAACTAAATAACTAAATAACTAAATAACTAAATAACTAAATAACTAAATAACTAAATAACTAAATAACTAAATAACTAAATAACTAAATAACTAAATAACTAAATAACTAAATAACTAAATAACTAAATAACTAAATAACTAAATAACTAAATAACTAAATAACTAAATAACTAAATAACTAAATAACTAAATAACTAAATAACTAAATAACTAAATAACTAAATAACTAAATAACTAAATAACTAAATAACTAAATAACTAAATAACTAAATAACTAAATAACTAAATAACTAAATAACTAAATAACTAAATAACTAAATAACTAAATAACTAAATAACTAAATAACTAAATAACTAAATAACTAAATAACTAAATAACTAAATAACTAAATAACTAAATAACTAAATAACTAAATAACTAAATAACTAAATAACTAAATAACTAAATAACTAAATAACTAAATAACTAAATAACTAAATAACTAAATAACTAAATAACTAAATAACTAAATAACTAAATAACTAAATAACTAAATAACTAAATAACTAAATAACTAAATAACTAAATAACTAAATAACTAAATAACTAAATAACTAAATAACTAAATAACTAAATAACTAAATAACTAAATAACTAAATAACTAAATAACTAAATAACTAAATAACTAAATAACTAAATAACTAAATAACTAAATAACTAAATAACTAAATAACTAAATAACTAAATAACTAAATAACTAAATAACTAAATAACTAAATAACTAAATAACTAAATAACTAAATAACTAAATAACTAAATAACTAAATAACTAAATAACTAAATAACTAAATAACTAAATAACTAAATAACTAAATAACTAAATAACTAAATAACTAAATAACTAAATAACTAAATAACTAAATAACTAAATAACTAAATAACTAAATAACTAAATAACTAAATAACTAAATAACTAAATAACTAAATAACTAAATAACTAAATAACTAAATAACTAAATAACTAAATAACTAAATAACTAAATAACTAAATAACTAAATAACTAAATAACTAAATAACTAAATAACTAAATAACTAAATAACTAAATAACTAAATAACTAAATAACTAAATAACTAAATAACTAAATAACTAAATAACTAAATAACTAAATAACTAAATAACTAAATAACTAAATAACTAAATAACTAAATAACTAAATAACTAAATAACTAAATAACTAAATAACTAAATAACTAAATAACTAAATAACTAAATAACTAAATAACTAAATAACTAAATAACTAAATAACTAAATAACTAAATAACTAAATAACTAAATAACTAAATAACTAAATAACTAAATAACTAAATAACTAAATAACTAAATAACTAAATAACTAAATAACTAAATAACTAAATAACTAAATAACTAAATAACTAAATAACTAAATAACTAAATAACTAAATAACTAAATAACTAAATAACTAAATAACTAAATAACTAAATAACTAAATAACTAAATAACTAAATAACTAAATAACTAAATAACTAAATAACTAAATAACTAAATAACTAAATAACTAAATAACTAAATAACTAAATAACTAAATAACTAAATAACTAAATAACTAAATAACTAAATAACTAAATAACTAAATAACTAAATAACTAAATAACTAAATAACTAAATAACTAAATAACTAAATAACTAAATAACTAAATAACTAAATAACTAAATAACTAAATAACTAAATAACTAAATAACTAAATAACTAAATAACTAAATAACTAAATAACTAAATAACTAAATAACTAAATAACTAAATAACTAAATAACTAAATAACTAAATAACTAAATAACTAAATAACTAAATAACTAAATAACTAAATAACTAAATAACTAAATAACTAAATAACTAAATAACTAAATAACTAAATAACTAAATAACTAAATAACTAAATAACTAAATAACTAAATAACTAAATAACTAAATAACTAAATAACTAAATAACTAAATAACTAAATAACTAAATAACTAAATAACTAAATAACTAAATAACTAAATAACTAAATAACTAAATAACTAAATAACTAAATAACTAAATAACTAAATAACTAAATAACTAAATAACTAAATAACTAAATAACTAAATAACTAAATAACTAAATAACTAAATAACTAAATAACTAAATAACTAAATAACTAAATAACTAAATAACTAAATAACTAAATAACTAAATAACTAAATAACTAAATAACTAAATAACTAAATAACTAAATAACTAAATAACTAAATAACTAAATAACTAAATAACTAAATAACTAAATAACTAAATAACTAAATAACTAAATAACTAAATAACTAAATAACTAAATAACTAAATAACTAAATAACTAAATAACTAAATAACTAAATAACTAAATAACTAAATAACTAAATAACTAAATAACTAAATAACTAAATAACTAAATAACTAAATAACTAAATAACTAAATAACTAAATAACTAAATAACTAAATAACTAAATAACTAAATAACTAAATAACTAAATAACTAAATAACTAAATAACTAAATAACTAAATAACTAAATAACTAAATAACTAAATAACTAAATAACTAAATAACTAAATAACTAAATAACTAAATAACTAAATAACTAAATAACTAAATAACTAAATAACTAAATAACTAAATAACTAAATAACTAAATAACTAAATAACTAAATAACTAAATAACTAAATAACTAAATAACTAAATAACTAAATAACTAAATAACTAAATAACTAAATAACTAAATAACTAAATAACTAAATAACTAAATAACTAAATAACTAAATAACTAAATAACTAAATAACTAAATAACTAAATAACTAAATAACTAAATAACTAAATAACTAAATAACTAAATAACTAAATAACTAAATAACTAAATAACTAAATAACTAAATAACTAAATAACTAAATAACTAAATAACTAAATAACTAAATAACTAAATAACTAAATAACTAAATAACTAAATAACTAAATAACTAAATAACTAAATAACTAAATAACTAAATAACTAAATAACTAAATAACTAAATAACTAAATAACTAAATAACTAAATAACTAAATAACTAAATAAATAACTAAATAACTAAATAACTAAATAACTAAATAACTAAATAACTAAATAACTAAATAACTAAATAACTAAATAACTAAATAACTAAATAACTAAATAACTAAATAACTAAATAACTAAATAACTAAATAACTAAATAACTAAATAACTAAATAACTAAATAACTAAATAACTAAATAACTAAATAACTAAATAACTAAATAACTAAATAACTAAATAACTAAATAACTAAATAACTAAATAACTAAATAACTAAATAACTAAATAACTAAATAACTAAATAACTAAATAACTAAATAACTAAATAACTAAATAACTAAATAACTAAATAACTAAATAACTAAATAACTAAATAACTAAATAACTAAATAACTAAATAACTAAATAACTAAATAACTAAATAACTAAATAACTAAATAACTAAATAACTAAATAACTAAATAACTAAATAACTAAATAACTAAATAACTAAATAACTAAATAACTAAATAACTAAATAACTAAATAACTAAATAACTAAATAACTAAATAACTAAATAACTAAATAACTAAATAACTAAATAACTAAATAACTAAATAACTAAATAACTAAATAACTAAATAACTAAATAACTAAATAACTAAATAACTAAATAACTAAATAACTAAATAACTAAATAACTAAATAACTAAATAACTAAATAACTAAATAACTAAATAACTAAATAACTAAATAACTAAATAACTAAATAACTAAATAACTAAATAACTAAATAACTAAATAACTAAATAACTAAATAACTAAATAACTAAATAACTAAATAACTAAATAACTAAATAACTAAATAACTAAATAACTAAATAACTAAATAACTAAATAACTAAATAACTAAATAACTAAATAACTAAATAACTAAATAACTAAATAACTAAATAACTAAATAACTAAATAACTAAATAACTAAATAACTAAATAACTAAATAACTAAATAACTAAATAACTAAATAACTAAATAACTAAATAACTAAATAACTAAATAACTAAATAACTAAATAACTAAATAACTAAATAACTAAATAACTAAATAACTAAATAACTAAATAACTAAATAACTAAATAACTAAATAACTAAATAACTAAATAACTAAATAACTAAATAACTAAATAACTAAATAACTAAATAACTAAATAACTAAATAACTAAATAACTAAATAACTAAATAACTAAATAACTAAATAACTAAATAACTAAATAACTAAATAACTAAATAACTAAATAACTAAATAACTAAATAACTAAATAACTAAATAACTAAATAACTAAATAACTAAATAACTAAATAACTAAATAACTAAATAACTAAATAACTAAATAACTAAATAACTAAATAACTAAATAACTAAATAACTAAATAACTAAATAACTAAATAACTAAATAACTAAATAACTAAATAACTAAATAACTAAATAACTAAATAACTAAATAACTAAATAACTAAATAACTAAATAACTAAATAACTAAATAACTAAATAACTAAATAACTAAATAACTAAATAACTAAATAACTAAATAACTAAATAACTAAATAACTAAATAACTAAATAACTAAATAACTAAATAACTAAATAACTAAATAACTAAATAACTAAATAACTAAATAACTAAATAACTAAATAACTAAATAACTAAATAACTAAATAACTAAATAACTAAATAACTAAATAACTAAATAACTAAATAACTAAATAACTAAATAACTAAATAACTAAATAACTAAATAACTAAATAACTAAATAACTAAATAACTAAATAACTAAATAACTAAATAACTAAATAACTAAATAACTAAATAACTAAATAACTAAATAACTAAATAACTAAATAACTAAATAACTAAATAACTAAATAACTAAATAACTAAATAACTAAATAACTAAATAACTAAATAACTAAATAACTAAATAACTAAATAACTAAATAACTAAATAACTAAATAACTAAATAACTAAATAACTAAATAACTAAATAACTAAATAACTAAATAACTAAATAACTAAATAACTAAATAACTAAATAACTAAATAACTAAATAACTAAATAACTAAATAACTAAATAACTAAATAACTAAATAACTAAATAACTAAATAACTAAATAACTAAATAACTAAATAACTAAATAACTAAATAACTAAATAACTAAATAACTAAATAACTAAATAACTAAATAACTAAATAACTAAATAACTAAATAACTAAATAACTAAATAACTAAATAACTAAATAACTAAATAACTAAATAACTAAATAACTAAATAACTAAATAACTAAATAACTAAATAACTAAATAACTAAATAACTAAATAACTAAATAACTAAATAACTAAATAACTAAATAACTAAATAACTAAATAACTAAATAACTAAATAACTAAATAACTAAACTAAATAACTAAATAACTAAATAACTAAATAACTAAATAACTAAATAACGTAAATAACTAAATAACTAAATAACTAAATAACTAAATAACTAAATAACTAAATAACTAAATAACTAAATAACTAAATAACTAAATAACTAAATAACTAAATAACTAAATAACTAAATAACTAAATAACTAAATAACTAAATAACTAAATAACTAAATAACTAAATAACTAAATAACTAAATAACTAAATAACTAAATAACTAAATAACTAAATAACTAAATAACTAAATAACTAAATAACTAAATAACTAAATAACTAAATAACTAAATAACTAAATAACTAAATAACTAAATAACTAAATAACTAAATAACTAAATAACTAAATAACTAAATAACTAAATAACTAAATAACTAAATAACTAAATAACTAAATAACTAAATAACTAAATAACTAAATAACTAAATAACTAAATAACTAAATAACTAAATAACTAAATAACTAAATAACTAAATAACTAAATAACTAAATAACTAAATAACTAAATAACTAAATAACTAAATAACTAAATAACTAAATAACTAAATAACTAAATAACTAAATAACTAAATAACTAAATAACTAAATAACTAAATAACTAAATAACTAAATAACTAAATAACTAAATAACTAAATAACTAAATAACTAAATAACTAAATAACTAAATAACTAAATAACTAAATAACTAAATAACTAAATAACTAAATAACTAAATAACTAAATAACTAAATAACTAAATAACTAAATAACTAAATAACTAAATAACTAAATAACTAAATAACTAAATAACTAAATAACTAAATAACTAAATAACTAAATAACTAAATAACTAAATAACTAAATAACTAAATAACTAAATAACTAAATAACTAAATAACTAAATAACTAAATAACTAAATAACTAAATAACTAAATAACTAAATAACTAAATAACTAAATAACTAAATAACTAAATAACTAAATAACTAAATAACTAAATAACTAAATAACTAAATAACTAAATAACTAAATAACTAAATAACTAAATAACTAAATAACTAAATAACTAAATAACTAAATAACTAAATAACTAAATAACTAAATAACTAAATAACTAAATAACTAAATAACTAAATAACTAAATAACTAAATAACTAAATAACTAAATAACTAAATAACTAAATAACTAAATAACTAAATAACTAAATAACTAAATAACTAAATAACTAAATAACTAAATAACTAAATAACTAAATAACTAAATAACTAAATAACTAAATAACTAAATAACTAAATAACTAAATAACTAAATAACTAAATAACTAAATAACTAAATAACTAAATAACTAAATAACTAAATAACTAAATAACTAAATAACTAAATAACTAAATAACTAAATAACTAAATAACTAAATAACTAAATAACTAAATAACTAAATAACTAAATAACTAAATAACTAAATAACTAAATAACTAAATAACTAAATAACTAAATAACTAAATAACTAAATAACTAAATAACTAAATAACTAAATAACTAAATAACTAAATAACTAAATAACTAAATAACTAAATAACTAAATAACTAAATAACTAAATAACTAAATAACTAAATAACTAAATAACTAAATAACTAAATAACTAAATAACTAAATAACTAAATAACTAAATAACTAAATAACTAAATAACTAAATAACTAAATAACTAAATAACTAAATAACTAAATAACTAAATAACTAAATAACTAAATAACTAAATAACTAAATAACTAAATAACTAAATAACTAAATAACTAAATAACTAAATAACTAAATAACTAAATAACTAAATAACTAAATAACTAAATAACTAAATAACTAAATAACTAAATAACTAAATAACTAAATAACTAAATAACTAAATAACTAAATAACTAAATAACTAAATAACTAAATAACTAAATAACTAAATAACTAAATAACTAAATAACTAAATAACTAAATAACTAAATAACTAAATAACTAAATAACTAAATAACTAAATAACTAAATAACTAAATAACTAAATAACTAAATAACTAAATAACTAAATAACTAAATAACTAAATAACTAAATAACTAAATAACTAAATAACTAAATAACTAAATAACTAAATAACTAAATAACTAAATAACTAAATAACTAAATAACTAAATAACTAAATAACTAAATAACTAAATAACTAAATAACTAAATAACTAAATAACTAAATAACTAAATAACTAAATAACTAAATAACTAAATAACTAAATAACTAAATAACTAAATAACTAAATAACTAAATAACTAAATAACTAAATAACTAAATAACTAAATAACTAAATAACTAAATAACTAAATAACTAAATAACTAAATAACTAAATAACTAAATAACTAAATAACTAAATAACTAAATAACTAAATAACTAAATAACTAAATAACTAAATAACTAAATAACTAAATAACTAAATAACTAAATAACTAAATAACTAAATAACTAAATAACTAAATAACTAAATAACTAAATAACTAAATAACTAAATAACTAAATAACTAAATAACTAAATAACTAAATAACTAAATAACTAAATAACTAAATAACTAAATAACTAAATAACTAAATAACTAAATAACTAAATAACTAAATAACTAAATAACTAAATAACTAAATAACTAAATAACTAAATAACTAAATAACTAAATAACTAAATAACTAAATAACTAAATAACTAAATAACTAAATAACTAAATAACTAAATAACTAAATAACTAAATAACTAAATAACTAAATAACTAAATAACTAAATAACTAAATAACTAAATAACTAAATAACTAAATAACTAAATAACTAAATAACTAAATAACTAAATAACTAAATAACTAAATAACTAAATAACTAAATAACTAAATAACTAAATAACTAAATAACTAAATAACTAAATAACTAAATAACTAAATAACTAAATAACTAAATAACTAAATAACTAAATAACTAAATAACTAAATAACTAAATAACTAAATAACTAAATAACTAAATAACTAAATAACTAAATAACTAAATAACTAAATAACTAAATAACTAAATAACTAAATAACTAAATAACTAAATAACTAAATAACTAAATAACTAAATAACTAAATAACTAAATAACTAAATAACTAAATAACTAAATAACTAAATAACTAAATAACTAAATAACTAAATAACTAAATAACTAAATAACTAAATAACTAAATAACTAAATAACTAAATAACTAAATAACTAAATAACTAAATAACTAAATAACTAAATAACTAAATAACTAAATAACTAAATAACTAAATAACTAAATAACTAAATAACTAAATAACTAAATAACTAAATAACTAAATAACTAAATAACTAAATAACTAAATAACTAAATAACTAAATAACTAAATAACTAAATAACTAAATAACTAAATAACTAAATAACTAAATAACTAAATAACTAAATAACTAAATAACTAAATAACTAAATAACTAAATAACTAAATAACTAAATAACTAAATAACTAAATAACTAAATAACTAAATAACTAAATAACTAAATAACTAAATAACTAAATAACTAAATAACTAAATAACTAAATAACTAAATAACTAAATAACTAAATAACTAAATAACTAAATAACTAAATAACTAAATAACTAAATAACTAAATAACTAAATAACTAAATAACTAAATAACTAAATAACTAAATAACTAAATAACTAAATAACTAAATAACTAAATAACTAAATAACTAAATAACTAAATAACTAAATAACTAAATAACTAAATAACTAAATAACTAAATAACTAAATAACTAAATAACTAAATAACTAAATAACTAAATAACTAAATAACTAAATAACTAAATAACTAAATAACTAAATAACTAAATAACTAAATAACTAAATAACTAAATAACTAAATAACTAAATAACTAAATAACTAAATAACTAAATAACTAAATAACTAAATAACTAAATAACTAAATAACTAAATAACTAAATAACTAAATAACTAAATAACTAAATAACTAAATAACTAAATAACTAAATAACTAAATAACTAAATAACTAAATAACTAAATAACTAAATAACTAAATAACTAAATAACTAAATAACTAAATAACTAAATAACTAAATAACTAAATAACTAAATAACTAAATAACTAAATAACTAAATAACTAAATAACTAAATAACTAAATAACTAAATAACTAAATAACTAAATAACTAAATAACTAAATAACTAAATAACTAAATAACTAAATAACTAAATAACTAAATAACTAAATAACTAAATAACTAAATAACTAAATAACTAAATAACTAAATAACTAAATAACTAAATAACTAAATAACTAAATAACTAAATAACTAAATAACTAAATAACTAAATAACTAAATAACTAAATAACTAAATAACTAAATAACTAAATAACTAAATAACTAAATAACTAAATAACTAAATAACTAAATAACTAAATAACTAAATAACTAAATAACTAAATAACTAAATAACTAAATAACTAAATAACTAAATAACTAAATAACTAAATAACTAAATAACTAAATAACTAAATAACTAAATAACTAAATAACTAAATAACTAAATAACTAAATAACTAAATAACTAAATAACTAAATAACTAAATAACTAAATAACTAAATAACTAAATAACTAAATAACTAAATAACTAAATAACTAAATAACTAAATAACTAAATAACTAAATAACTAAATAACTAAATAACTAAATAACTAAATAACTAAATAACTAAATAACTAAATAACTAAATAACTAAATAACTAAATAACTAAATAACTAAATAACTAAATAACTAAATAACTAAATAACTAAATAACTAAATAACTAAATAACTAAATAACTAAATAACTAAATAACTAAATAACTAAATAACTAAATAACTAAATAACTAAATAACTAAATAACTAAATAACTAAATAACTAAATAACTAAATAACTAAATAACTAAATAACTAAATAACTAAATAACTAAATAACTAAATAACTAAATAACTAAATAACTAAATAACTAAATAACTAAATAACTAAATAACTAAATAACTAAATAACTAAATAACTAAATAACTAAATAACTAAATAACTAAATAACTAAATAACTAAATAACTAAATAACTAAATAACTAAATAACTAAATAACTAAATAACTAAATAACTAAATAACTAAATAACTAAATAACTAAATAACTAAATAACTAAATAACTAAATAACTAAATAACTAAATAACTAAATAACTAAATAACTAAATAACTAAATAACTAAATAACTAAATAACTAAATAACTAAATAACTAAATAACTAAATAACTAAATAACTAAATAACTAAATAACTAAATAACTAAATAACTAAATAACTAAATAACTAAATAACTAAATAACTAAATAACTAAATAACTAAATAACTAAATAACTAAATAACTAAATAACTAAATAACTAAATAACTAAATAACTAAATAACTAAATAACTAAATAACTAAATAACTAAATAACTAAATAACTAAATAACTAAATAACTAAATAACTAAATAACTAAATAACTAAATAACTAAATAACTAAATAACTAAATAACTAAATAACTAAATAACTAAATAACTAAATAACTAAATAACTAAATAACTAAATAACTAAATAACTAAATAACTAAATAACTAAATAACTAAATAACTAAATAACTAAATAACTAAATAACTAAATAACTAAATAACTAAATAACTAAATAACTAAATAACTAAATAACTAAATAACTAAATAACTAAATAACTAAATAACTAAATAACTAAATAACTAAATAACTAAATAACTAAATAACTAAATAACTAAATAACTAAATAACTAAATAACTAAATAACTAAATAACTAAATAACTAAATAACTAAATAACTAAATAACTAAATAACTAAATAACTAAATAACTAAATAACTAAATAACTAAATAACTAAATAACTAAATAACTAAATAACTAAATAACTAAATAACTAAATAACTAAATAACTAAATAACTAAATAACTAAATAACTAAATAACTAAATAACTAAATAACTAAATAACTAAATAACTAAATAACTAAATAACTAAATAACTAAATAACTAAATAACTAAATAACTAAATAACTAAATAACTAAATAACTAAATAACTAAATAACTAAATAACTAAATAACTAAATAACTAAATAACTAAATAACTAAATAACTAAATAACTAAATAACTAAATAACTAAATAACTAAATAACTAAATAACTAAATAACTAAATAACTAAATAACTAAATAACTAAATAACTAAATAACTAAATAACTAAATAACTAAATAACTAAATAACTAAATAACTAAATAACTAAATAACTAAATAACTAAATAACTAAATAACTAAATAACTAAATAACTAAATAACTAAATAACTAAATAACTAAATAACTAAATAACTAAATAACTAAATAACTAAATAACTAAATAACTAAATAACTAAATAACTAAATAACTAAATAACTAAATAACTAAATAACTAAATAACTAAATAACTAAATAACTAAATAACTAAATAACTAAATAACTAAATAACTAAATAACTAAATAACTAAATAACTAAATAACTAAATAACTAAATAACTAAATAACTAAATAACTAAATAACTAAATAACTAAATAACTAAATAACTAAATAACTAAATAACTAAATAACTAAATAACTAAATAACTAAATAACTAAATAACTAAATAACTAAATAACTAAATAACTAAATAACTAAATAACTAAATAACTAAATAACTAAATAACTAAATAACTAAATAACTAAATAACTAAATAACTAAATAACTAAATAACTAAATAACTAAATAACTAAATAACTAAATAACTAAATAACTAAATAACTAAATAACTAAATAACTAAATAACTAAATAACTAAATAACTAAATAACTAAATAACTAAATAACTAAATAACTAAATAACTAAATAACTAAATAACTAAATAACAAATAACTAAATAACTAAATAACTAAATAACTAAATAACTAAATAACTAAATAACTAAATAACTAAATAACTAAATAACTAAATAACTAAATAACTAAATAACTAAATAACTAAATAACTAAATAACTAAATAACTAAATAACTAACTAAATAACTAAATAACTAAATAACTAAATAACTAAATAACTAAATAACTAAATAACTAAATAACTAAATAACTAAATAACTAAATAACTAAATAACTAAATAACTAAATAACTAAATAACTAAATAACTAAATAACTAAATAACTAAATAACTAAATAACTAAATAACTAAATAACTAAATAACTAAATAACTAAATAACTAAATAACTAAATAACTAAATAACTAAATAACTAAATAACTAAATAACTAAATAACTAAATAACTAAATAACTAAATAACTAAATAACTAAATAACTAAATAACTAAATAACTAAATAACGAAATAACTAAATAACTAAATAACTAAATAACTAAATAACTAAATAACTAAATAACTAAATAACTAAATAACTAAATAACTAAATAACTAAATAACTAAATAACTAAATAACTAAATAACTAAATAACTAAATAACTAAATAACTAAATAACTAAATAACTAAATAACTAAATAACTAAATAACTAAATAACTAAATAACTAAATAACTAAATAACTAAATACCTAAATAACTAAATAACTAAATAACTAAATAACTAAATAACTAAATAACTAAATAACTAAATAACTAAATAACTAAATAACTAAATAACTAAATAACTAAATAACTAATAACTAAATAACTAAATAACTAAATAACTAAATAACTAAATAACTAAATAACTAAATAACTAAATAACTAAATAACTAAATAACTAAATAACTACAATAACTAAATAACTAAATAACTAAATAACTAAATAACTAAATAACTAAATAACTAAATAACTAAATAACTAAATAACTAAATAACTAAATAACTAAATACTAAATAACTAAATAACTAAATAACTAAAAACTAAATAACTAAATAACTAAATAACTAAATAACTAAATAACTAAATAACTAAATAACTAAATAACTAAATAACTAAATAACTAAATAACTAAATAACTAAATAACTAAATAACTAAATAACTAAATAACTAAATAACTAATAACTAAATAACTAAATAACTAAATAACTAAATAACTAAATAACTAAATAACTAAATAACTAAATAACTAAATAACTAAATAACTAAATAACTAAATAACTAAATAACTAAATAACTAAATAACTAAATAACTACATAACTAAATAACTAAATAACTAAATAACTAAATAACTAAATAACTAAATAACTAAATAACTAAATAACTAAATAACTAAATAACTAAATAACTAAATAACTAAATAACTAAATAACTAAATAACTAAATAACTAAATAACTAAATAACTAAATAACTAAATAACTAAAACTAATTAACTAAATAACTAAATAACTAAATAACTAAATAACTAAATAACTAAATAACTAAATAACTAAATAACTAAATAACTAAATACTAAATAACTAAATAACTAAATAACTAAATAACTAAATAACTAAATAACTAAATAACAAAATAACTAAATAAACTAAATAACTAAATAACTAAATAACTAAATAACTAAATAACTAAATAACTAAATAACTAAATAACTAAATAACTAACTAAATAACTAAATAACTAAATAACTAAATAACTAAATAACTAAATAACTAAATAACTAAATAACTAAATAACTAAATAACTAAATAACTAAATAACTAAATAACTAAATAACTAAATAACTAAATAACTAAATAACTAAATAACTAACTAAATAACTAAATAACTAAATAACTAAACTAACTAAATAACTAAATAACTAAATAACTAAATAACTAAATAACTAAATAACTAAATAACTAAATAACTAAATAACTAAATAACTAAATAACTAAATAACTAAATAACTAATAACTAAATAACTAAATAACTAAATAAATAACTAATAACTAATAACTAATAACTAAATAACTAAATAACTAAATAACTAAATAATAACTAAATAATACTAAATAACTAAATAACTAAATAACTAAATAACTAATAATAAATAACTAAATAACTAAATAACTAAATAACTAAATAACTAAATAACTAAATAACTAAATAACTAAATAACTAAATAACTAAATAACTAAATAACTAAATAACTAAATAACTAAATAACTTAAATAACTAAATAACTAAATAACTAAATAACTAAATAACTAAATAACTAAATAACTAAATAACTAAATAACTAAATAACTAAATAACTAAATAACTAAATAAATAACTAATAACTAAACTAACTAAATAACTAAATAACTAAATAACTAATAACTAATAACTAAATAACTAATAACTAAATAACTAAATAACTAAATAACTAAATAACTAATAACTAAACTAAATAACTAAATAACTAAATAACTAAATAACTAAATAACTAAATAACTAAATAACTAAATAACTAAATAACTAAATAACTAAATAACTAAATAACTAAATAACTAAATAACTAAATAACTAAATAACTAAATAACTAAATAACTAAATAACTAAATAACTAAATAACTAAATAACTAAATAACTAAATAACTAAATAACTAAAATAACTAAATAACTAAATAACTAAATAACTAAATAACTAAATAACTAATAACTAAATAACTAATAACTAAATAACTAAATAACTAAATAACTAATAACTAAATAACTAAATAACTAAATAACTAAATAACTAAATAACTAAATAACTAAATAACTAAATAACTAAATAACTAAATAACTAAATAACTAAATAACTAAATAATAAATAACTAAATAACTAAATAACTAAATAACTAAATAACTAAATAACTAAATAACTAAATAACTAAATAACTAATAACTAAATAACTAAATAACTAAATAACTAAATACTAAATAACTAAATAACTAAATAACTAAATAACTAAATAACTAAATAACTAATAACTAAATAACTAAATAACTAAAATAACTAAATAACTAAATAACTAAATAACTAAATAACTAAATAACTAAATAACTAAATAACTAAATAACTAAATAACTAAATAACTAAATAACTAAATAACTAAATAACTAAATAACTAAATAACTAAATAACTAAATAACTAAATAACTAAATAACTAAATAACTAAATAACTAAATAACTAAATAACTAAATAACTAAATAACTAAATAACTAAATAACTAAATAACTAAATAACTAAATAACTAAATAACTAAATAACTAAATAACTAAATAACTAATAACTAAATAACTAAATAACTAAATAACTAAATAACTAAATAACTAAATAACTAAATAACTAAATAACTAAATAACTAAATAACTAAATAACTAAATAACTAAATAACTAAATAACTAAATAACTAAATAACTAAATAACTAAATAACTAAATAACTAAATAACTAAATAACTAAATAACTAAATAACTAAATAACTAAATAACTAAATAACTAAATAACTAAATAACTAAATAACTAAATAACTAAATAACTAAATAACTAAATAACTAAAAACTAAATAACTAAATAACTAAATACTAAATAACTAAAATAACTAAATAACTAAATAACTAAATAACTAAATAACTAAATAACTAAATAACTAAATAACTAAATAACTAAATAACTAAATAACTAAATAACTAAATAACTAAATAACTAAATAACTAAATAACTAAATAACTAAATAACTAAATAACTAAATAACTAAATAACTAAATAACTAAATAACTAAATAACTAAATAACTAAATAACTAAATAACTAAATAACTAAATAACTAAATAACTAAATAACTAAATAACTAAATAACTAAATAACTAAATAACTAATAACTAAATAACTAAATAACTAAATAACTAAATAACTAAATAACTAAATAACTAAATAACTAAATAACTAAATAACTAAATAACTAAATAACTAAATAACTAAATAACTAAATAACTAAATAACTAAATAACTAAATAACTAAATAACTAAATAACTAAATAACTAAATAACTAAATAACTAAATAACTAAATAACTAAATAACTAAATAACTAAATAACTAAATAACTAAATAACTAAATAACTAAATAACTAAATAACTAAATAACTAAATAACTAAATAACTAAATAACTAAATAACTAAATAACTAAATAACTAAATAACTAAATAACTAAATAACTAAATAACTAAATAACTAAATAACTAAATAACTAAATAACTAAATAACTAAATAACTAAATAACTAAATAACTAAATAACTAAATAACTAAATAACTAAATAACTAAATAACTAAATAACTAAATAACTAAATAACTAAATAACTAAATAACTAAATAACTAAATAACTAAATAACTAAATAACTAAATAACTAAATAACTAAATAACTAAATAACTAAATAACTAAATAACTAAATAACTAATAACTAAATAACTAAATAACTAAATAACTAAATAACTAAATAACTAAATAACTAAATAACTAAATAACTAAATAACTAAATAACTAAATAACTAAATAACTAAATAACTAAATAACTAAATAACTAAATAACTAAATAACTAAATAACTAAATAACTAAATAACTAAATAACTAAATAACTAAATAACTAAATAACTAAATAACTAAATAACTAAATAACTAAATAACTAAATAACTAAATAACTAAATAACTAAATAACTAAATAACTAAATAACTAAATAACTAAATAACTAAATAACTAAATAACTACTAAATAACTAAATAACTAAATAACTAAATAACTAAATAACTAAATAACTAAATAACTAAATAACTAAATAACTAAATAACTAAATAACTAAATAACTAAATAACTAAATAACTAAATAACTAAATAACTAAATAACTAAATAACTAAATAACTAAATAACTAAATAACTAACTAAATAACTAAATAACTAAATAACTAAATAACTAAATAACTAAATAACATAACTAAATAACTATAACTATAACTAAATAACTATATAACAAATAACTAATAACTAAATAACTAAATAACTAAATAACTAAATAACTAAATAAATAACTAAATAACTAAATAACTAAATAACTAAATAACTAAATAACTAAATAACTAAATAACTAAATAACTAAATAACTAAATAACTAAATAAAACTAAATAACTAAATAACTAAATAACTAAATAACTAAATAACTAAATAACTAAATAACTAAATAACTAAATAACTAAATAACTAAATAACTAAATAACTAAATAACTAAATAACTAAATAACTAAATAACTAAATAACTAAATAACTAAATAACTAAATAACTAAATAACTAAATAACTAAATAACTAAATAACTAAATAACTAAATAACTAAATAACTAAATAACTAAATAACTAAATAACTAAATAACTAAATAACTAAATAACTAAATAACTAAATAAAACTAAATAACTAAATAACTAAATAACTAAATAACTAAATAACTAAATAACTAAATAACTAAATAACTAAATAACTAAATAACTAAATAACTAAATAACTAAATAACTAAATAACTAAATAACTAAATAACTAAATAACTAAATAACTAAATAACTAAATAACTAAATAACTAAATAACTAAATAACTAAATAACTAAATAACTAAATAACTAAATAACTAAATAACTAAATAACTAAATAACTAAATAACTAAATAACTAAATAACTAAATAACTAAATAACTAAATAACTAAATAACTAAATAACTAAATAACTAAATAACTAAATAACTAAATAACTAAATAACTAAATAACTAAATAACTAAATAACTAAATAACTAAATAACTAAATAACTAAATAACTAAATAACTAAATAACTAAATAACTAAATAACTAAATAACTAAATAACTAAATAACTAAATAACTAAATAACTAAATAACTAAATAACTAAATAACTAAATAACTAAATAACTAAATAACTAAATAACTAAATAACTAAATAACTAAATAACTAAATAACTAAATAACTAAATAACTAAATAACTAAATAACTAAATAACTAAATAACTAAATAACTAAATAACTAAATAACTAAATAACTAAATAACTAAATAACTAAATAACTAAATAACTAAATAACTAAATAACTAAATAACTAAATAACTAAATAACTAAATAACTAAATAACTAAATAACTAAATAACTAAATAACTAAATAACTAAATAACTAAATAACTAAATAACTAAATAACTAAATAACTAAATAACTAAATAACTAAATAACTAAATAACTAAATAACTAAATAACTAAATAACTAAATAACTAAATAACTAAATAACTAAATAACTAAATAACTAAATAACTAAATAACTAAATAACTAAATAACTAAATAACTAAATAACTAAATAACTAAATAACTAAATAACTAAATAACTAAATAACTAAATAACTAAATAACTAAATAACTAAATAACTAAATAACTAAATAACTAAATAACTAAATAACTAAATAACTAAATAACTAAATAACTAAATAACTAAATAACTAAATAACTAAATAACTAAATAACTAAATAACTAAATAACTAAATAACTAAATAACTAAATAACTAAATAACTAAATAACTAAATAACTAAATAACTAAATAACTAAATAACTAAATAACTAAATAACTAAATAACTAAATAACTAAATAACTAAATAACTAAATAACTAAATAACTAAATAACTAAATAACTAAATAACTAAATAACTAAATAACTAAATAACTAAATAACTAAATAACTAAATAACTAAATAACTAAATAACTAAATAACTAAATAACTAAATAACTAAATAACTAAATAACTAAATAACTAAATAACTAAATAACTAAATAACTAAATAACTAAATAACTAAATAACTAAATAACTAAATAACTAAATAACTAAATAACTAAATAACTAAATAACTAAATAACTAAATAACTAAATAACTAAATAACTAAATAACTAAATAACTAAATAACTAAATAACTAAATAACTAAATAACTAAATAACTAAATAACTAAATAACTAAATAACTAAATAACTAAATAACTAAATAACTAAATAACTAAATAACTAAATAACTAAATAACTAAATAACTAAATAACTAAATAACTAAATAACTAAATAACTAAATAACTAAATAACTAAATAACTAAATAACTAAATAACTAAATAACTAAATAACTAAATAACTAAATAACTAAATAACTAAATAACTAAATAACTAAATAACTAAATAACTAAATAACTAAATAACTAAATAACTAAATAACTAAATAACTAAATAACTAAATAACTAAATAACTAAATAACTAAATAACTAAATAACTAAATAACTAAATAACTAAATAACTAAATAACTAAATAACTAACTTGGTCTGACCTGTATTTTGATAGAAAAGGCAAGAGTCGGCCGTACTTTCAGTCATTCCGTATTTGATCAATACGTCCTTGAAGGTCCTGTTCCAAGTCCTAGGCGATTGTTTAAGCCCGTATAAACTCTTCCTGAGTCTACACACACGATCGCTGCCATCGATGAAACCTTCTGGTTGCTGCATGTAAATCTCCTCTTCCAAGAATCCATTTAAAAATGCAGACTCCACATCGAACTGCTGCAATTTAAGGTTCTCAACGGTGGCAATACTCAAAATCGCACGAACCGTGTCAAACCTGGCCACCGGAGCGAAGGTCTCAGTGTAATCGACACCCTCGCGTTGACTGTAGCCACGAACAACAAGACGAGCTTTATAGCGTGTAATTTCACCATCAGCGTCTCGTTTTATGCGGTATACCCATCCATTGGATATCGCCTTCCGACCCACTGGTAATTTGACAAGAGACCACGTCAAATTCTCTTCGAGAGACTGCATCTCTTTCTCCATGGCCGTTTTCCAATGTTTTTGTTCCGTTGATGCTATCGCTTCCTGGAAACTTTTTGGTTCGCTCATTTCAGAGACCATAGTTTCGATCAGGCGATCAGGTGGCTTGAGTATTGTCCGGTTCCGAAGTACTCTCCCTGACGGAGGGCCACTGGCTGTATCGAGGAATTCGTCTATGTCGTTCACCTCCGGTTCAACTATGTCAAATCGGGAACTTTTATCAGACTTGTCGTCGACATCAGATGGAAACAATGCCTGAGTTCTCCCAGCTCGCTCCGGCGTGAAGACGACATTTTTGCTTCGAATAACCCGATTTCCAGGTTGCACCCAAATTCGGAACCCGTCGATGTCCGACTGGTACCCGACAAACGTGCCTTTCTGACCCTTGGAGTCCCACTTCTTCCGAAGCTGTTTCGGAACATGAACAAAACATTCGGTACCGAAGACATGTAACTTTTCCAAGCGCCCAGTTCGACATGTAAACAACTCGTATGGCGTTTTATTCTCAACGTTGCTGGGACCAACTTGATTTAGCAGAAACACAGCAGTATTAACTGCTTCAGCCCAAAGGGACTTTGGTAAATCCTTCGCAAGAATCATTGTGCGAGCCAAGTCTACAACAGTTCTATTTGTTCGCTCTGCACAGCCGTTCTGCTCGGGAGTATAAGGATTCGTGATGACAAGTCTAGTGCCGTTCAAACTTAGAAGTTTCTTCACTGTGGTGTTATCGAATTCCAATCCACCATCACATTGCAGTGATTTAACAGATCGTCCGTAGCTATTTTTGATGACCTGCAACATGTCCCTAATCTTATCTGATGTCTCAGATTTTTCTTTCAGGAAATAGACGAATCGCATCCTAGAATAATCGCACGTGAAACATGCAAAATACTTAGCCCCTCCGAGTGACGCAACTTCCATCGGGCCGCACAAGTCAGCGTGCATAACGTCTGCACAACTCGTCGCTCGCTGTTGTCTTGAGTGGAAAGTCGCCCTGTGCTGCTTGCCCTCGACGCATGCACTGCAAAACTCATTGTTCTTGCTTACCTCGATTCCATTTTGCTGTAGGATTTTCAAAACTTGACGCTTGTTCTGGTGTCCCATCCGCTCGTGCCACATTTGGAGTGAATCCTTCATTGATACGTTGGCCTCGTTGTCTCGTACTACCTCAGGTATCTTCACTTGTATTAACATCTTGAAGAGTTGACCGTACCTAATGCCTCGTGCCTTGACCACTCCATCTTTCGTAAACTCACAGTTAGATTTGGTTGAGTTGAATGCCAAGCCTTTGTCCAAGGCAGATGTTACAGAAAATAAATTCCTGCGAGCACCGGGCACGTACAAAACATTTTCCATGTGACATGGCAAGCATTTACCATTAACTTCTGCTTCAAAACGTATCGTTCCGCGTCCCTCAGCATTCATAAATGACTTGTCACCGATATAGATTTTCACCGGCGATGTGAATTCCTTATACGACGAATACCACTCTCGACGAAATGTCAAATGGTCCGTAGCCCCAGAATCGACGATCCACAAGTCGCTGTCCAGCTCCGTGTTTAAAATTTCGCTGATGAACGCTTGGTCCCTGTTGCTGTTCTTGTCCACCTTCGAACTACTTGAGTCTCTGTCCCGCTTCGGCTTCCGACAGTTGCGGCTTATATGACCAATAAGCCCGCAATTGTAGCATCGAAATGACAGCTTCTTCTCAGTACCTTTATCAGCTAATTTTCGGGGTGCTTTCGCCTGCTTACCTTTTTCATCAATCTTTAGTTTGGTCGCCATCAGCGCCACCAATTCTTCGCGTTTGACTGCCCGCTGCTGGCGTCGTCTGTCGTCCGACGTCAAAATGCTCACCAGATTGGCCAGAGTTTTCTGGTCATTTGGTCTGAC